>JASVEL010011332.1:0-194305 GCA_032618575.1 Nicotiana noctiflora | reverse complement strand
ATGGATGTGAGGATGAGAGTAAAAGTACGAAGGGTGATGCCGTGTACTTTATTTGTTTATTTGGTGAGGATGAGAGTAAAAGCACGAAGGGTGATGCCGTGCAATTGTTTGCTATTCCTTGACTTGATATTACATGTGTTTCCATTATACTTTGTTTTCCTTGTGAACTTATTAACTGCTGTTAATTGTTGAATTCTTTGAGATATCCCTTATTGTGTTATTACTTGGTTATTTCTTGTTATTTTGTGGTATACACATATATATATTGAATTGCACAGGTTTATGTGGGTGTCCGGTCCTAGGCTTGTCACTACTTCGTCGGGATAGGCCAGGCACTTACCAGCACATGGGGTCGGTTGTGCTGATACTACACTTCTGTGCATTTTTGCACAGGTCCAGGTTACGATTAGGAGCAACAGCAATAAATCGATTGCGTGGGAGTTGATCACATTTGAGACCAAGGTAGCTTGCAGACGTCCGCAGGCCCGGCGTCTCTCTCTTTATTTATGTTACTAGCTGTAGTCTCTTTGTTCCTAGACAAACAGAATTATGTTATATTTCTTTCAAACTTTTATGTGTAGTATTCAGTAGTAGTTCGTGAGTTGGTGACTCCACGTCTTGGGTAGAGGATTTCAGTATGATTTTCACCTTGTAATTAGTTATTCCTATTTCGATAAAGTATTCCACATTTATTTAATTGAAATTGTGTTAAAAACAGGATAGTATGAATACAATGGCTTGCCTAGCCACTACGAGTAGGCGCCATCATGATCCCGATGTTGGGGGAAAATCCGGGTCGTGACAGTATTGAATTAGACCCGTCCAAGATCAAGGCCATTCAGGAGTTGCCCCCGCCAAAGAATAAGAAAGATGTGATGAGTTTGCTTGGCAGATTGAATTATATTAGCAGATTTATTGCCCAATTTACGTCAACTTGTGAGCCTATTTTAAAATTGTTAAACAAAGATGCTGCAGTAAAATGGAGTGATGAATGTCAAGCTGCATTTGATAAAATCAAGGAATATCTGGCCAATCCGCCTGTATTGGTTCCTCCAGAACCCAGGAGGCCTTTGATCCTTTATTTGACAATATTGGATAATTCCTTCGGCTGTGTACTAGGGCAACATGATGAAACGGGAAAGAAGGAGCAAGCAATTTACTATCTTAATAAGAAATTCACATCTTACGAGGTAAAATAAACTCAGTTGGAAAGAATATGCTGTGCTTTGACCTGGGTGGCACAGAAATTGAAACACTACTTGTCGGCCTATACCACTTATCTCATATCCTGTTTGGACCCGCTGAAGTACATCTTTCAGAAGCCTATGCCCACAAGGAGGTTCGCTAAATGGAAAATTCTGCTCACAGAATTTGATATTGTTTATGTAACTCGCAATGCGATAAAAGCGCAAGCAGTTGCCAATCACTTAGCAAAAAATCCAGTCGACGACGAGTATGAGCCACTGAAAACATATTTCCCTAATGAGGAAGCAATGAATATTTAAGAATATGAACAAGATGAAATGCCGGGTTGGAAGTTATATTTTGATGGGGCTGTTAATAACAAAGGCGTTGGAACTGGAGTTGTGCTTAATTCAGAAACGGGTCAGCATTACCCTGTTGCCGCTCAACTCCCCTTTTTATGTACTAACAATATGGCCGAATATTAAGCGTGTATATTGGGATTAAGAATGGCGATAGACATGGGTGTTCATGAGATTTTGGTCTTGGGTGACTTGGACCTCTTGATACATCAATTTCAAAGAGAATGGGAGACACGGGATTTGAAACTCATACCGTACCAACAGTATTTACATGAATTATGTCAAAGGTTTCAGTCCATATAATTTAAACATATCCCGAGAATGTATAATGAAGTTGTTGATGCTATGGCCAATCTAGCATCTATGTTACACCACCCGAATAAAGCTTATGTGGATCCATTACAAATCCAGGTTCATGATCAGAATGCTTATTATAATACAGTAGAAGAGGAAGTTAATGGTGAACCATGGTTCCACAATATCAAAGAGTATCTTAGAATGGGGGTATATCCGGCACAAGCAACATGATATCAGAAAAGAGCCATAAGACATTGGCGAGTGGATTCTTCTTTAGTGGAGGCGTTTTGTACAAAAGGACCCCGAATTTGGGTTTGTTAAGATTTATTGATGCAAAACAGGCTACTGCAATCATGACTGAGGTACACGTAGGAGCCTGTGGACCCCACATGAGTGGGTATGTGTTAGCAAAGAAAATACTCAAGGCTGGATAATACTAGATTACTATGGAATGAGATTGTATCGGATATGTGCGCAAATGTCATCAGTACCAGATACATGGGGATTTGATTCATGCTCCACCATATGAATTGCATACGATGTCGGCACCATGGCCTTTTGTTGCTTGGGGCATAGATGTCATTGGTTGAATAGAGCCAGCAACCTCTAATGGGCACATGTTTATTTTGGTTTCCATTGATTATTTTACTAAATGGCTAGAGGCAAAGACTTTCAAAGCGGTAACCAAGACGACGGTGGTTGATTTTGTACATGTGAACATCATTTGCCGTTTTGGAATTCCGAAGGTGATTATTTACAGATAATGGAGCCAACCTTAACAGTCATCTAATGGCAGAGACAAGTCAAAGGTTTAAAATTATGCATCACAATTCCATACAATATCGGCCCAAAGCGAATGGAGCAGTTGAAGCAGCAAATAAAAATATTAAGCAAATCCTTTAGAAAATGGTAGAAGGATCGAGAGAATGGAATGAAAAATTACCCTTTGCTTTGTTGGGATATCGCACTACCGTTCGCACTTTGATAGGTGCAACTCCTTATTCATTAGTGTATGGCACGGAGGCAGTGATACCTGCAGAAGTTGAAATACCCTCCCTTCAAATCATTGCAGAAGCAGAAATTGATGATGATGAATGGGTAAAAGGCCGGCTATAACAATTGAGTTTAATTGATAAGAAAAGATTGGCAACAATATGTCATTGACAACTGTATCAACAAAGAATGGCCAGACCATATAATAAGAAAGTACGTCCACGAAATTTTGAAGTTGGACAATTGGTGTTGAGGCATATCTTACCTCATTGGATGGAGGGAAAAGGGAAGTTCGCTCCTAATTGACAAGGGCCATTTGTGGTATCTCGAGTATTGTCCAATGGAGCATTATATTTGACAGACATAGAAGATGGCCATCAACTCTGACGCGGTCAAAAGATATTATGTATGATTTTGTTTCATGTATCTAATTATATTTGTCATATTTTTGAAACTGAAATGATGAAGGCATTTTATTTCGCTATCTAAAAATTTACCCATTACTATCCTTTTTGAGCCTTATTACTTTATTCCTTCGTACCCCTTTTTAGGAATCAACAAATAAGTCAGGAGCGGGATGATGAAATGTCAAAGAAAAGAATAAAAGCATAAAATGAAAAAGAGGAAAGAAAAAAAAAGATGTGAAAAATGGTAAAAAATAAAGAGGAAAAAGAAAAAACAACAAAAGAAAATTGGAAGAAGTAAACATCGCAACATGAAGCGATCTTATGATCTGAACTATGTTTTGACTTGATCCCAAAACGGTACATAGGTAGCCTCACCGAGATTCAGTCATAATAGAAAGAAAGTCCAAGGTTCCCAAAAATTGAAACTGGGGCAGAAGTTATGATGGAGCATATGATTCCGAAAGTTGTAATTTTGAAACCCAAGTCGGACAATTTGAGCCTTTATATCTTTCTTTCTAAAACCCATCCAAAAGCCACATTACGGTCCAAAGAAAGACCTTCTGATCAATTTCAAGAAAAGGCAGTACAAATAGGTAGAGAAAGGCATGTCGCAGGCAACAATCGAGTATCAGAAGATGAAGAAAAAACAAAAATAAGAGAGTTTTATTGATGAAAACCCTCACGGGCACCGTAAGGCGACGAAAGTTGAGAAAGATAAAAATGAGAGAGTCTTATTGGTGAAACCATCACGGGCACCGTAAGGTGACGCGAGTTGAGAAAGATAAAAATGAAAGAGTATTATTGGTGAAAACCCTCACGGGCACGTAAGGGGAATGTGAGAAAAGATTTTGTGGGAATAAAAGCCGCAAAGCAAGCAAGTTTGGGTTTGTTGAATAGAGAAATAAATTTGACAGTTGATTCGGATGGACAGACTGGGTCGGTTAGCCCGAATGCATAGCGTGATCAAAGGAATCAGCCTTCCCACTCAGATAAGTCTCATGCTTTTCTTTTTGAAAGTATACCTACCCTCAAAAACTTTGGGGTCATTGCATTTAATTTTATTAAAATTTGCCTATAAGTCATTGTCAGTTGAAGCTAATTACCAGCTTCCCAGTTATATGGCACAACAAGATTGGGGTCCATCAAAGGACAGATGAAACAAAAATATATGGCATGTATAGAGTCGTAAGAAAAGAAAAACAACAAGAAAGAGTCACAAAGAAAGTTGGATTTAGAGAATTATCAGAAAAACAGCCAGAAGTCACAGCAAGGCAGTACAAAAGCACGATGAAGCAAATTCAAAAATGGAAGCAAGGCCAACAAGAATGCTAGTGGCTAACCACCATTTTTATACTAACAATATGTTCACTGATTAGAACAGGGACAAAAGATTCAAAGTTTTACTAATCAATTTAAAGTGAATGTGACAAATGTGGATAAACCAGGGAGCGCAAAAGCTCGGCAATCAGACGCCCACCTGGATAACAAGGGAATATTTTTTATGTTTTTTTTTTGCAATCAGGCTCCCACCAGGATAATAAGGGAATATTTTTTCAAGTTTTGCAATCAGGCGCCCACCTGGATAAGAAGGGAATATTTTTTCAAATTTTGCAATCAGGTGCCCACTTGGATAACAAGGGAATATTTTTCAAGTTTTTACAATTACGCGCCCACCTGGATAACAAGAGAATAATTTTCAAGCTTTTTGCAATTAGGCGCCCACCTGGATAACCAGGGAATATTTTTTCAAGTTCTGCAATCAGGCGCCCACCTGGATAACAAGGGAATATTTTTCAAGTTTTTACAATCGGGCACCCACCTGGATAACAAGGGAATATTTTTCAAGTTTTGCAATCAGGCGCCTACCTGGATAACAAGGGAATATTCTTTCAAGTTTTGCAATCTGGCGCCCACCTGGATAACAAGGGAATATTTTTCAAGTTTTTTGCAATCAGGCGCCCACCTGGATAACAAGGGAATATTTTTTTAAGTTTTGCAATCAGGCGCGCACCTGGGTAACAAGAGAATATTTTTCAAGTTTTTTGCAATCAGGCGCCCACCTGGATAACAAGGGAATATTTTTCAAGTTTTTGCAATCAGGCGCCCACCTAGATAACAAGGAATATTTTTCAAGTTTTTTTGCAATCAGGCGCCCATCTGGATAACAAGGGAATATTTTTCAAGTTTTTGCAATCAGGTGCCCACCTGGATAACAAGGGAATGTTTTTCAAGTTTTTGCAATCAGGAACCCACATGGATAACAAGGGAATACTTTTCAAGTTGAATTTCTTCTTTAAAAATTCTGACATGGATACAAGGGAATATTTTTCAAGTTTTTGCAATCAGGCGCCCACCTGGATAACAAGGGTATACTTTTAAAGTTGAATTTCTTCTTTAAAAATTATGACATTTAACAGCATGATATACCTAGGCCCCATACTAGGGCAGAAATGTTTTCTTTGTTTTGATAGTAAGCAGGTGCCCACCTGGATAACAAGGGAATATTTTGCAAGTTTTTGCAATCAGGTGCCCACTTGAAGAGCAAGGGAATACTTTTTCAAGTTTTGCTAGCAGGCGTCCACCTGGAGAATAAGGGAATACATTCAAAGCAAGTTACAAGAAAGAGTCCTCTTGAAGAATGGACACAATAAAAGTTATGCAAGATACAAATGCAATACAAGAACCAGTTGGAAGACATAACTAGGATTTTGTAAATCATAGAGCATAGTTTAGTCTAGCTTCTTTTATTTTTACCATGGTGTAATAAGGAGATCAGCAGGCAGTAATAACAAGTAACATCAATAGAATCATAGCTCTCTAGTAGTTTCAACTACCAGACATTCCAGAACTACACTGACCTAATTCCTGTTTAGCCCAGGATATGTAGGCAATCCTTGAAGCGGGATGCGGTAAAAACATTCAAAAGTGCTTCACATGAATATCTGAATAGGCAAAAATCCCTCATTACTGCACACTTATCTTTGGACTGAAACTCTGTGTGTTCCCGAGCAAAGAGGGGCATGTCACGACCCAAATCCGGTCGTGATGGCGCCCAACAATCAAGCTAGGCCAGCCAGACCAACCATTTCTGATTACATCGAATACCAATCCCAAATGGACAACCCAAGAAGAATATATGAGTTTAAGAACTCCAATAATACTAATAATGAACAAAATACTGACACTCCCAAAGATCCGGAGTCGCAAGTCTAGAGCCTCTAACAAAACCCAACAGGAATAGAGAGTACTATATAGAAGTACTCAAGTCTGAATACAAAATACAAAATAACAACTGGAAATGAGAGGAGAAGCTAGGTTCTACGAATGTAGGCAGCTACCTCAGCAACTCGATATGACACTGCAACCGCGGGAAATGCTTGTCTACTGCTCCTGAGTACCTGAGTCTGCCCACAAAAGGTGCAGGCAGTATGGGTGAGTACTAAGTACTTAGTGAATAATAAATATATAGCTGAAAATAAGAAATCCACAAAATACCACAATATGAAGCTACACTACAGTCCGAATCTCCTACGAACTAGCATCAACAGTACAATTCCGCTACCACAGAGTAACTTAACAAATAAAGATGCAATGCAATGCACATAACCGCTACGGCGTGTAGCCTGACCGATTTAACGTCGACGGCGCTCACTGGGGGTGTGTACAGACTCCGGAGGGGCTCCTACAGCCCAAGCGCAATACTGCTGCGGCGTGCAGCCCGATCCTCATATCAACCACTGCAGCGTGCAGCCCGATCCATCCTCAGTCCACATAAATCTGATAAGTCACAAAATAGTTCATTTATCTTAATTCCAGTTTTCAGTTCATAATTTATGAAAAATACTTTAGCTTTATTAAATTTGCAAAAGCCGGTGACTTAGCATTTCAAAAGTGTGATTTCAATTTCCGGGACTAAGATCGGTGATTTAAGAAATTATAGCTATCACATAATTATTGTCCTCTAAGGACACTACAGGTCAGCACAAGGCCCCAAACAAGGCTTACAGCCCCACAAATATATCAAATACAGTGTATTTCCAACACTAACAACATATTATTCACATCCGGGATGGACCAAGTCTCGATCCCTAGTCACAATCAATCCCGCACCTGCCACGATGTGCGAGCCACGCCCTACTAGCGTCACAATGTGCTAAGCCGGGTTTCGAACCCTCAGGCTACCATATACACAAACTACTCACCTCTAGCCGGTCGTAGACTCGTCCGCGATGCCTTTTCCTTTGAAATTCGCTGCCTCGTGTGTAGAATCTAGTCAAATAACAATAATTATATCAAATACGGGTCAAAGAATCATAACCCACTTCAATTTACATGAAATTTGCATAAATACACCAAGTTGGTAAAAACCGACCCCGGGCCCACTGCTCGGAAAAATTCAAAATTAGTACCAACGCGACCCTCATCTCGCCACGAGTCCGTGCATATAAAATTTATCAAAATCGGAGTTCAAATGGCCTTCCAAATCCAAAAATCCCGTTTTCAATATTTAGGCCACATTTCTTCAAGATTTCAACCCAATTTCATGAAGATTGATGTTAATTCTACCATAAAATGATGTTTTTGAGTCAAGAATCTTACCTCCGACGAATATCCGATGACTTCTCAATGCTTTCCTCGAGTTTTCTTCTCTCTAGGGATTAAAATTATGTTTTGGGGGTGTAAACCCGTAAGCCTTCTATTTCTGCATTTTATTCACTGCCAGAGCTTTTTGCTCTTCGCGTTCGTGTGAGCTCCCACGCGTTCGCGATGAACAGCCCCCTCTTTCTCTACGCGAACGCGACGACTCCCACGCGTTCGCGATGCCTGTCTCTGGCTTACCCTACCCGAACGCGAACCTCACCACGCGTTCGCGATGAACAATCTTCCCAGCCACCTATTTTTCCTTCTACGCGTTCGCGATACTCCTCCCGCGAACGCGAAGCCTTACCCTCACACACCTACGCGAACGCGACCACTGGAACGCGAACGTGATGCACACGATCCCTGGCCTACACGAACGCGGCTCCCCTTCTCGCGAACGCGATGCACTGATTATCTTAACATTCGTGAACGCGGCCCTTGCCACGCGAACGCGAAGGCTTAAAGGCCTGGGCAGAACCTGCAGTTTTTCTGCAGATTTCTGCCAAGTCCAAATGCCCGGTTGATGGTCCGAAATCATCCCGAGGCCCCCGGGACCCCAACGAAAACCACCAACGTACTCCAAAACATGATACGGACTTGTTCCAATCATAAAAACACCATACTAAACATCAAAATCACCATTTACTCACGAATTCAAGCCTAAGTTTCTTCAAAACTTTCAAAACTAACATTCAATCCAAAACCCCATTAAACGATGTCCGAATGACTTGAAAATTTGCAGACACATCCAAAATCACATAACGAAGCCACAGAAATTGTTGGAATTCCATTCCGACCCCCGGGTCAAAATATCACCTACCATCCAGTTTTCGCCAAAAATGAACCTTCGCCAATTCAAGCCTAAAACTACACCGGACCTCCGAATTCAATTCCGATTGCTCTCCTAAGTCATAATTGATCCCCCGGAACTAGTCGAATCATCAGAATCCGGTTCCGAGCACTCTAACTCAATAGTCAACTCTTGGTTGACTTCTCATATTCAAGCTTTCTTCAAACATGCTATTTGTTTCATTTTCAATCCAAATCACTCCTAACTCACCCGATATATTCTAATACTGATTTTAAAAGCATAATATATGTAAATGCAAGGTAACAGGGTGGTAATTCCCGTAACGACGGGCCGGGTCATTACATTCTCCCCAACTTAAACAAACGCTCGTCCGCGAGCGGGTGAAGAAACATACCTGGAGCATCAAACAAGTGTGGATATCTGCTCCGCATTTCCTGCTCGGTCTCCCAAGTTGCTTCCTCTACGGGACGACCTCTCCACTGCACTTTCACTGAAGCTATATCCTTAGATCTCAGCTTACGAACCTGTCGACCCAAAATGGCTACTGGTTCCACATCATAAGTCAAATCCTCATCTAGCTGTATCGTGCTGAAATCTAACACATGAGACGGGTCTCCGACATACTTTCGGAGCATAGATACATGGAACACCGGGTAAACTCCCGACAAACTAGGTGGCAAAGCAAGCATATAAGCCACCTCCCCAACTTTCCTAAGCACCTCAAAAGGTCCAATAAACCTTGGGCTCAACTTCCCTTTCTTTCCAAACCTCATGACACCCTTCATAGGCGAGACCTTCAACAACACCTTCTCACCTACTGAATAAGACACATCTCGGACCTTCCGGTCTGCATAACTCTTCTGACGCGACTGAGCTGTGCGAAGTCTCTCCTGAATCACCTTCACCTTGTATAAGGCATCTTGGACTAACTCTGTCCCTAACAACTTAGCCTCGCCGGGCTCGAACCAACCGACTGGATACCTACACCGTCTCCCATATAAAGCTTCATACGGTGCCATCTGAATGCTGGACCGATAGCTATTATTATAAGCAAACTCCGCAAGAGGCAAATAATCAGCCCATGAACCACCAAAATCAATGACACAAGAACGCAACATGTCCTCCAATATCTGAATAGTACGCTCAGACTGTCCATCCGTCTGTGGATGAAATGCTGTGCTCAGCTCTACCTGTGAACCCAATTCTCGCTGAAATGTTCTCCAGAACTGAGAAGTGAACTGGGTACCTCTGTCTGATATAATAGAAATAGGAACTCCATGCAATCTCACTATCTCACGGATGAATATCTCTCCAACCGCTCCGAGGTATAGGTAGTACACACTGGGATGAAGTGAGCTGACTTGGTCAACCTATCCACCACCACCCAAACTGAATCAAACTTCCTCGCCGTCCGAGGGAGTCCACTAACAAAGTCCATAGTAATCCTTTCCCACTTCCACTCAGGAATCTCAATACGTTGGAATACACCACCAGGTCTCTGATGCTCATACTTGACCTGCTGACAGTTTAGACACCGAGCCACATGGTTCACAATATCTTTCTTCATCTTTCTCCACCAGTACTGCTGCTTCAAATCCTAATACATCTTTGCGGCTCCTGGATGGATAGAATACCGCAAACTGTGGGCCTCCTCCAATATCAACTCACGAATGCCATCAACATTGGGCACGCATATTCGGCCTTGCATCCGTAATACACCATCACTATCAATAGTGACATCTCTGGCATCATCATGCTGAACTCTGTCCTTAAGGACAAGTAAGTGTGGATCATCATACTGGCGCTCTCGTATACGATCATATAAAGAAGAACGAGCTACTACACAAGCCATTACCCGACCGGGCTCAGAAATATCCAGCCTTACCATCTGATTAGCTAACGCCTGAACATCAACTGCTAGGGGTCTCTCCCCAATTGGAATATACGCCAAAATGCCCATACTAATAGCCTTCCGGCTTAATGCATCAGCCACTACATTGGCTTTCCCGGGATGATACAAGATAGTAATATCATAGTCTTTAAGCAATTAAAGCCATCTCCGCTGCCTCAAATTTAGATCTTTCTGCTTAAACAAATGCTGAAGGCTGCGGTGGTCCGTATATACATCACAAGATACACCATATAAGTAATGCCTCCAAATCTTCAAGGCATGAACAATAGCAACTAACTCCAAATCATGAACAGGGTAGTTCTTCTCGTGGGGCTTTAGCTGACGAGAAGCATATGCAATAACTCTACCCTCCTTGCATCAACACACAACCGAGCCTAACTCTACACGCATCACAATACACCGTATATGACCCTGAGGCTGATGGCAACACAAGTACTAGAGCTGTGGTCAAAGCCTCCTTGAACTTCTGGAAGCTATCCTCACATTCATCAGACCACACAAACGGAGCATTCTTCTCTGTCAACTTAGTCAATGGTGAAGCAATAGATGAGAAACCCTGAACAAACCAGCAATAATAGCCTGCCAAGCTGAGGAAACTCCGAATCTCGGTAGCTAAGGAAGGTCTGGGCCAATTCTACACTGTCTCGACCTTCTGTGGATCAACCCGAATACCATCACTGGACACTACATGTCCTAGAAAACCGATAGTATCAAGCCAGAACTCACACTTAGTGAATTTTGCATAAAGTTTCTCTTCTTTCAACCTCTACAATACCACCCTCAAATGCTGTGCATGCTCCTCTTGGCTGCGTGAATATACCAGAATATCATCAATAAACACAATCACAAAAGAATCAGGTACGACCGAAATACACTATTCATCAAGTGCATGAATGCAGCTGGGGCATTAGTCAACCCGAAAGACATCACCAGGAACTCGTAGTGCCCATATCGCGTCCTGAACGCTGTCTTCATAATATCCGAGTCCCTGATCTTCAACTGATGATAGCCCGATCGAAGATCAATCTTAGAAAATACACTAGCTCCTTGGAGCTGATCAAATAGGTCCTCAATACGAGGCAATGGGTACTTATTCTTCACTGTTACCTTGTTCAGCTGCCCGTAATCAATGCACATTCTCATTGTGCCATCTTTCTTCTTCACGAACAACACCGGTGCACCCCAAGGTGACACACTCGGACGAATGAAACCCTTATCTAAGAGTTCCTCAAGCTGTTCTTTCAATTCTTTTAACTCTGCTGGTGCCATGCGATAGGGAGGAATAGAAATGGGTTGAGTGCCCGACACCAAGTCAATACCAAAGTCAATATCTCCGTCAGGCGGCATGCCTGGTAGGTCTGCTGGAAATACATCCGGAAACTCCCTCACAATGGGGACCGAATCAAGACTGGGTGTCTCGACCTCAACATTTCTAATGAAGGCCAAATAAGATAAACAACCCTTGCCAATCATTCGTTGGGCCTTTATATAAGAAATCACCCCGTCGGACACATAATCAGTCAAGCCACGCCACTCGATCCTTGGATTACCTGGAATAGCTAGTGTGACTGTCTTGGCATGACAGTCCAGAATCGCATGGTAAGGAGATAACCAATCCATGCCTAGAATCACATCGAAATCTACCATGCCCAATAGCAATAAGTCAACTCGGGTCTCCAGACCCCCAATAGTAATAAAACAGGATCGATATACCCGATCCACAACAACAGTATCCCCCATCGGGGTAGACACATGTACGGGCAAAGCAAGAATACCACGGGTCATACCCAAATGATGTGCAAAATCAGTAGAGACATAAGAATAGGTGGATCCGGGATCAAATAAGACAGAAGCATCCCCGTGGCGCTGAGATAATACCTAAAATGACTGCATCTGATGCACTAGCATCCCTCCTATCCAGAAGAGCATAAAAATGAGCCTAACCTCTGCCAGTACGATCCTCACCCCTAGGGCGACCTCTGGATACCTGGCCACTAGTCCTAGCCGACTGTGCTGGCGCTGAAGAAACAGGAGTAGAAGACGAGGGCTGATCCCTCTCCTGAGACCGCTTACGAAGCCACTGAGGACACTCTCTCCTGATATGGCCCAAATCACCGCACTCAAAACAACGGCCTGAAGATCGAAGAATGGGCTGCTGAGGACCCCTCGCTACAGATGAACCCTGTGCTGAGGAAACAGGAGCAGAGCTCTAAGCTGGAAGAGCACTCAGTGCAGGCTGACTCTGCTGATGGCTCTGCTGACCCTGATAACCCTGATGGCCCAGACGACCACGATGTGATGAAACCCCACTGGACTCTGCACGTCCAGACTGATGAGACCTGAAAGAACGACCTCTGCTATACTGAGTTTGGCCCCTAGACGGAGCTCCACCGTAACTGCCAGTACCACGAGGTCTCTTAGCCTCTCTCTCCTCCCGCCTCTGCGGCGATCTATCTCAATGTGATGGGCAGCATCAACCACCTCCTCAAAGGTAACTGCCAAAACTCTCTCCCTGGTCATCAGTATACGGATGGGATAAATAAGGCCATCAATAAATCTCCGAATCCTCTCTCTGTCTGTAGGAACCATCCACATGGCATGACGGGCCAACTGTGTGAATCTCATCTCGTACTGATTAACCGTCATGTCTCCCTGCTTCAACCACTCGAACTGACGTCGCAGCTCCTCTCTCTGAGACTGAGGCACGTACTTCTCCAAGAATACCATGGAGAACTACTGCTAAGTGAGGGGCACTGCCCCAGCGGGCCTACGCCTCTCAAAATCCTCCCACCACTGAAATGCTGCACCTGTGAACTAAAAAGTGGTGAATGAAACACTGCTCGACTCTAGAATACCCACGGTGCGAAGCATGCGTTGGCATCTGTCAAGAAAACCATGGGCGTCCTCGCCCTCAGCACCACTGAATGTCGGAGGTTGTAGCCTCTCAAATCTCTCCAAACAACGCTGCTCATCGTCGGGCATAACTGGAACCATATAAGCAGGAGCTGGTGCAACGGGCGCAACTGGCTGAACTGGCTCGGGTGTGTGAGCCACGGTGGTCTGATTCCCTCCCCCTGCCTATGAAGAAGATGCTGCAACAGTAGCTGCAACTACCCGAGCCAAGCCTGTGCATACTGATAAGATCTGAGCCAAGGTCTCCTGAAGACCCGGTATCACAATGGGCACTGCCGGTGCCTGAACCTGAGTTGCCGGAGCGTCTGCCGCTGGAATCTGGTCCTGAGTCTGGGCCACTGGTGCAGGAATCTGACCCCGAGTCTGGTCAGCTGGTGGATCAGCAGGTGCTGGTACTGCTGCCCTACCTCTACCACGACCACGGCCTCTGGGTGCCAATGGTGGTCGTCCGCCACGTCCGTTAGCTCGTGTTCTCGCCATCTGCGAGAGAATGGAACATGGAAAATTTTAATTTCATGACAACACAAATCGCACAATATGAATCCAAGAAAATGAGGTTTTTCCTAAAGTTTCTGTAGCCCTTCGAGGATAGATACGGACGTCTACGTACCGATCCGCGAAAGCCTACTAAACCGGCTTATGACTCGGGAGTCCTAATAAACCTAGGCTCTGATACCAACTTGTCACGACCCAAATCTGGTCGTGATGGCGCCCAACAATCAAGCTAGGCCAGCCAGACCAACCATTTCTAGTTACATCGAATACCAATCCCAAATGGACAACCCAAGAAGAATATATGAGTTTAAGAACTCCAATAATACTAATAATGAACAAAATACCGACACTCCCAAAGATCCGGAGTCACAAGTCTAGAGCCTCTAATAAAACCCAACAGGAATAGAGAGTACTATATAGAAGTACTCAAGTCCGAATACAAAATACAAAATAACAACTGGAAATGAGAGGAGAAGCTAGGTTCTGCGAACGTAGGCAGCTACCTCAGCAACTCGATATGACACTACAACCGCGGGAAATGCCTGTCTACTGCTCCTGAGTACCTGAGTCTGCACACAAAAGGTGCAGGGAGTAGGGGTGAGTACTAAGTACTCAGTGAGTAACAAATATATATAAGTAGCTGAAAATAAGAAATCCACAGAATACCACAATATGAAGCTACACTACAGTCCGAATCTCCTACAAACTAGCATCAACAGTACAATTCAGCTACCACAGAGTAATTTAACAAATAAAGATGCAATGCAATGCACATAACCGCTACGGCGTGTAGCCCAATCCGATTTAACATCGACGGCGCTCACTGGGGGTGTGTACAGACTCCGGAGGGGCTCCTGCAGCCCAAGCGCAATACTGCTGCGGCGTGCAGCCCAATCCTCATATCAACCACTGCGGCGTGCAGCCCGATCCATCCTCAGTCCACATAAATCAGATAAGTCACAAAACAGTTCATTTATCTTAATTCCAGTTTTCAGTTCATAATTTATGAAAAATACTTTAGCTTTATTAAATTTGCAAAAGCCGGTGACTTTGCATTTCAAAAGTGTGATTTCAATTTCCAGGACTGAGATCGGTGAATTAAGCAATTATAGCTATCACATAATTATTGTCCTCTAAGGACACTACGGGTCGGCACAAGGCCCCAAACAAGGCTTACAGCCCACAAATATATCAAATAGAGTGTATTTCCAACACTAACAACATATTATTCACATCCGGGATGGACCAAGTCTCAATCCCTAGTCACAATCAATCCCGCACCTACCACGGTGTGCGAGCCACGCCCTACTAGCGTCACAATGTGCTAAGCCGGGGTTTCGAACCTTCAGGCTACCATATACACAAACTACTCACCTCTAGCCGGTCGTAGACTCATCCGCGATGCCTTTTCCTTTGAAATTCGCTGCCTCGTGTGTAGAATCTAGTCAAATAACAATAATTATATCAAATACGGGTCAAAGAATCATAACCCACTTCAATTTACATGAAATTCGTATAAATACACCAAGTTGGTAAAACCCGACCCTGGGCCCACTGCTCGGAAAAATTCGAAATTAGTACCAACGCGACCCTCATCTCGCCACGAGTCCATGCATATAAAATTTATCAAAATCGGAGTTCAAATGGCCTTCCAAATCCAAAAATCCCGTTTTCAATATTTAGGCCACATTTCTTCAAGATTTCAACCTAATTTCATGAAGATTGATGTTAATTCTACCATAAAATGATGTTTTTGAGTCAAGAATCTTACCTCCGACGAATATCCGATGACTTCTCAATGATTTCCTCGAGTTTTCTTCTCTCTAGGGATTAAAATTATGTTTTGGGGGTGTAAACCCGTAAGCCTTCTGTTTCTGGATTTTATTCACTGCCAGAGCTTTTTGCTCTTCGCGTTCGCGTGAGCTCCCACGCGTTCGCGATGAACAACCCCCTCTTTCTCTACGCGAACGCGACGACTCCCACGCGTTCGCGATGCCCGTCTCTGACTTACCCTACCCGAACGCGAACCTCACCACGCGTTCGCGATGAACAAACTTCCCAGCCACCTATTCTTCCTTCTACGCGTTCGCGATACTCCTCCCGCAAACGCGAAGCCTTACCCTCACACACCTACGCGAACGCGACCACTGGAACGCGAACGTGATGCACACGATCCCTGGCCTACACGAACGCGGCTCCCCTTCTCGCGAACGCGATGCACTGATTATCTTAACATTCGCGAACGCGGCCCTTGCCACGCGAACGCGAAGGCTTAAAGGCCTGGGCAGAACCTGCAGTTTTTCTGCAGATTTTTGCCAAGTCCAAATGCCCGGTTGATGGTCCGAAATCATCCCGAGGCCCCCGGACCCCAACGAAAACCACCAACGTACTCCAAAACATGATACGGACTTGTTCCAATCATAAAAACACCATACTAAACATCAAAATCACCATTTACTCACGAATTCAAGCCTAAGTTTCTTCAAAACTTTCAAAACTAACATTCAATCCAAAACCCGATCAAACGATGTCCGAATGACCTGAAAATTTGCGGACACATCCAAAATCACATAACGAAGCCACAGAAATTGTTGGAATTCCATTCCGACCCCCGGATCAAAATATCACCTACCATCCAGTTTTCGCCAAAAATCAACCTTCGCCAATTCAAGCCTAAAACTACACCGGACCTCCGAATTCAATTCCGATTGCTCTCCTAAGTCATAATTGATCCCCCAGAACTAGTCGAATCATCAGAATCCGGTTCCGAGCACTCTAACTCAATAGTCAACTCTTGGTTGACTTCTCATATTCAAGCTTTCTTCGAACATGCTATTTGTTTCATTTTCAATCCAAATCACTCCTAACTCACCCGATATATTCTAATACTGATTTTAAAAGCATAATATATGTAAATTCAAGATAACGGGGTGGTAATTCCCGTAATGACGGGCCGGGTCGTTACAGGGCAACTATGAACACGTGATTTTTGCTCCAAGCAAATTATTCGATAAACATATATGCAAAAATGATTTTGTGTGGAAATTTATTGATTTTTGAGTGGAAACTTGTTAATAATTGCGTGAAAATATCAGGATTTGTTTTCATTTCTGAAAAATAAAGCAAAGGAAATCAAAGCAAAATACCATTTTTGTAATAATTAGAAAATACCAAAGATAGAAATTAATTACTCTTTAATTTTAGAAAATTAGGAAATTAAAAAAAAAATACAAAGAAAATACAAGGAATAAATACAAGAATAATACAAAAATACAGAAAAGAAAATAAATACAAAAATATATAATATAAAAATACAAGGTATAATACAAAGTACAAATACAATACACCAAGAAATTTGGCAAAATAACAAAATCAGTGGCCCAATTGATACCATACTAGAGACCATGCCCAAATGAAAATAACCGGGCAATCTACATAAACCGAAATGACATCGTTCTAAGCGAGCGAATCTGGACCATTGAAAAGTTTAATCAAATGTAATAGTTACCCAATAACCAAAATGACGGCGTACATTTGAACCAATCTGAGCCGTTGATATCATACATCATATGGTCACGATTAAATGACCTTTTAATAAGAACGACGTCATTTTGGTATAATTGCAGCTGGTCCATTGGAACATTTAATCCAATGCTCCCCGATTGTTCAAAGCTTTTAAATATACAAAACAACGTTACATACGTCATTATACACCCCTTCGTCCTAAATTGAAACCCTAGCCACCCTATATTGCTCTCCACCATCGCCGGAACTTTACTGGCTGTGGTTTAGTCCTTTCTCCGTTCAGGCCACCCTTAACATCATCTCACCGTCCTCATCTCCCCTATCACCCTATCATATCAGATCCCTCAGAAAACCACTAAAAAGCTTCAAATAATCCAAAAGGTGTCGCTAGAACCCTACTCCGGCGACCACCAATTTTGATCTAGTGTTTACCATTAACACCCCAAGACCCTCTTATGGTCGTCTTCAACCCCCACTTGGCAGAGTCCCTCGAATAAGCCCCAAACGTCTCAAATATTAAAAAATATTTCGCCGGAACCCTACTCCGGCGAACACCCCTAACCCCTCAAAACAACCCTATCAATCCCCTAACCCTCTTCCAAGAGTCTTTCCTTCAAAAAGACTCGATGAATCTGTTCGAAGATCCACAAATCCAAGAAAATGGTTCCTGGACCTCTTATGCCGGAAAACCAAGAAAAAGAAGAGAACATGGAAAGAAAAATGAAGAAAAGAAGAAAAATAGAAAAAAAAAGAAAAGAAAACACGAAAGCTAAGTACCCAAAACCCTATTTTTCTCTATTTTTTGCTTCTGTTTCTCAACTTCTTCTATTCTTTTCTTTTTGAACTTTCTTGAGCCTGACTATGTGCTTATATGCTTCTTTCATGATTTAAGCCATGTAAATAAGTTGCATTCTTTATAACCGATTAAGTGTCTTACTTGAATATCTCTAACTCTGATTGAAGAATTCTGTTAATGGATTCAACCTATATCCAATTTGCCCTCTAAATATTTTTAATCGAATCTTTAATCATTATGTGGCTATATCTGCAAGATGTTTAATACAGGCTGTTATCTCAATGTAATCTTCGACTTTTGGCTTCTTTTGAAATTTTTTAGATTAATTAAAAGGGTTAATTGGGTAATTAGTCTTAATTTGGCTATGTTCGTAAGACTATCCAATGTTGGCTATTTCTGCAACTTAGATTGATTAAGAGGTTTAATTGGTTAATTAGTCTAAAATTGACTATATTCATAAGACTGTTTAATATTGGCTATTTTTATGTAATTCAATTCTGAATTTTACCTTTAAAGTTCTGATTAATTAAAAATGGTTAGTTGATTACTTAGTCGTAATTAGGGCTAAATCTGTAAAAGGGATTACTTAGTTTTAGCTCGGCTATAATATAAAATTCATTTAATTAGGGCTATTTGTCAAATACAATGCCGAGTTTGACTGCTCAAGGTCTAATTAACCTTGAGGTTGGTCGGGTAAATATGAATAAAAGATAGGGGTAAAAGGGGAAGGGAAAAGTTGTAGTCTAGAAATAATTTGATGAGGCTAAGGGTATTAAAGACAAATCTGCCTTGTTTTGATGTAATTAGTTAAATATTAAAGGGCATCTTAGGTATACCTAAAGGGTAAATAGGTAGCACGTGAGGGTAATAAAGGCATTTAGGCTTAAATGGAATAATATAGAACACACTAGAACCTTCTAGCAAGGGTTCAAGTGTATTCATGACTAATTTACACATACCAAACTAAAAACAATTAAAAGGAGTAGGGGTGGGAAATCTGAATATCTAATTCAAATTTCCCTCCCATTTTTCTCTATAAATAGGCCTCTTTAGGCCACATTTAAAAAGAGTTAAGAAGATTTGAAATCTGAAATACACTGAATATATTATTATTGTTTCATTGGTTCTATTCGAGTGAAAACTTTGGGTTTCCGTCATTTTGATCACTATTCTTCATCATTTGGTCGAATTCAGTGGATTTTATACTCTAAAATCAAGTTTGTTGCAGTGTTATATTGGATTTGCTGCTATTATACTTGGATTGCTGCCTAGTACTGATCTTCTTCTTCTTCTACATCCTTAGAACTCATCGATTTCCTTCTCAATTTGACCAGGCGCACTACTGATATTCAAGGATGTAATTGATGTTCAAGAGAAATAAATATGCATTAATCTTTTTTGTATTTTAATTCTGTTTTACTTGGAGTTGTGAGAATTTAGAAATTATGTAATTCGTTAGGAATCTTTTGTATAATTTGGACTTGGACTGTTTGAACTATGATTCAAAATTAGTAATTATGTAGAAACGTTAATTTAGATGTTTATATAGGATAATATAGATTAGACTAGTTTTTAAATGATCACCTAGATTCGTAGGTTTAAAATTGGATGAATCAAATTAAGTACTGTTAAGCTTCATTTTGTTCCTGAAATTAAGAAGTGAATACGATATCTTAGAATACTTTCTGTTGTTTAAAGTGTCTGAACTAGTGACTGTCAATAGATAATGAAGTAAT
This sequence comes from Nicotiana noctiflora, assembly GCA_032618575.1. Taxonomy (NCBI): domain Eukaryota; kingdom Viridiplantae; phylum Streptophyta; class Magnoliopsida; order Solanales; family Solanaceae; genus Nicotiana; species Nicotiana noctiflora. The sequence continues at coordinate 174,235 of JASVEL010011332.1, read as the reverse complement.
TAGATACATTCGGTTCATAATTCTGAGGTGTTAAATCTGTATAAATTTCGTATTAATTTTGAGGTGTTAGACTTTACTTAAATTTGTTTAAATTCAAACCCAGACATGAAACAATGAATACAGTATGAACGAAGTTCATGATCTAGTTGAAAATAGGATTACCTGTATAATTAGTTTAGCCATTTAGAAGCAACAAGTAAAAATTAAGTAGACCTGAATCTGAACGCGTACATATATATTAATACAATTTGACTGATATAGTTTGTTTAATAGATGTTAATAGATGAATAAAATCAGAGTTACACCTTACTGAAGTAGTATTGTTTGTATTGAGTTTGCTTTAAATTCAGCTGATAAGTTTTGACGAGTTTTGGTCATAAAAAGCTGGAATAAATTATGAGAGCTTTTAAGCCTGATGGACTTGAATTCGTAACTTTGGACTGGGCTTTAAATGGCCTTATGCACACTGGTGCATTTCTATTAAATTAGTCCAAATTCCATGCCCAATAACGTATAGAGGCCTGGATTCGCACAAACGATAATAAAAATTGTTAATAGCTATTTCTATTAAGGGAAAAACAAGTTATATAAAACTTACTACAATATAGGTTAACCTTTAAAACTTAATGAGATGAACCCTATCATAAAATAGACGAACGGGGTCCTCGAATAATAATTATTATAATTTAGACATCGGAATGATTGTTTAGCTAATTCCACGATCTTTCACAAAGTAACAAAGAAATAGACACCATTAGGCATAATTTTAATATACATTCTCATGAACGGGTGCACATTTATGTGACCCAAATCCTACTCCCAACGAAGTCGAAATTTATCCAAAGCCACAGGCGTACTGGTATGGTGTTGTGACGACCTGGCCCGTCGTCACGGGAATTACCACCCCGTTATGTTGTAAATACATGTTTTATGATTTTATATCAGAGTTAGAGTCTATCGGGTGAGTTAGGAGTGAATTTGATTGAAAATGAGGCATATAGCCTTTGTGAAGGAAACTTGAATAAGGAAAGTCAACCCGGAGTTGACTATTTGGTTAGAGGGCTCGAATCGGATTCTGATGATTCGATTAGTTCCGGGAGGTGATTTGTGACTTAAGGGAGCGATCGGAATTGAATTTGGAGGCCCGGTGTAGAAATAGGCTTGAATTGGCTAAGGTTGAATTTTGGCGAAATCCGAACGGTAGGTGAGATTTTGATCCGGGGGTCGGAATGGAATTCCGACAGTTGCAGTAGCTTCGTTAGGTGATTTTGGATGTGCCTGCAAAATTTCAGGTCATTCGGACGTCGTTTGGTCGGGTTTTTGATCGAATGTGTAATTCGGAATGTTTTAAGGAATTTAGGCTTGAATTTGATGTGAATTATGAGTTTTGGTGTTATTAGACGTGTTTTGAGGATTGGAGCAAGTTCGAATAAGGTGTTAAGATGTGTTGGTGTGTTTGGATGAGGTCCCGGGGGCCTCGGGGTGTTTTCGGATGGTTAAACGGGAGAAAATGTGGAAAATTGCAGGTTTGGGGGGTTCTGGTTCTGTTGTTTTTGCTCCTGCGGAAATGGGGGCGCAGGAGCGAGTCCGCAGAAGCGGATATTGGAGCGCAAGAGCGCTTGTGATCGCGGAAGCGGAGCCTGGCCCGCAGGGGCGGCTTCGCTGGTGCGGGTAGGCGATCGCAGAAGCGGTCCTGAGGTGTGATGGGGAGGTCCGCAGAAGCGGGTGGTTGATCGCGTAGGCGAGTCCGCAGAGGCGGACGCCTAGTCGCAGAAGCGGGAAACCCCGCAGGAGCGAAGGAATTTACGCAGAAGCGGACGCGCAGAGGCGGTCCATGGATTGGCCAAATAGGCCTGGGTTCGCAGAAGCGACCAATTGGTCGCAGAAGCAGTTCCGCAGGGGCGGAAAATGTTCCGCAGAAGCGAAAATCGCTATAAGTTAAGTGTATCCGAAGTTAGAAAAATTTCAGAACATTTCACACATTTGGGTCTCGGCTTTAGAGGCGATTTGGGCGATTTTGAAGAGAAATTCAAGGGAAATCATCAGGTAATCAACTATGGACTTAAACTATGATTAGTATTGATAATATTATGCAATTATATCATGAAAATGGAGGAATTTGGGGTAATTTATGGAGGATTTAGCCCTAGGCTTGAACTTTAGAAAATCAAGGTTTTGAATGGGCAAATGGAGTCCGAATTTGGTAAAATTGATATGCTTAGACTCGTATTGAGATGAGGGTTCCGAATATATGACTTTCGTGATTTTTCGATAAGCGTACCGAAAGTCGGGTTTTGACAACTTTGGGAATTTTGATGTAAATCGAGTTGTATTGATTGGGTGTCGTCCCATTGGCCTAATTTGTTGTATTTCTACTGTATTTGATCAGATTCTACGCGTGCGGAGCTTGATTCTCGTGGCAAGGGCATTGCGGAGTAGTCGTCGCGCCGTATTGAGGTGAGTAATAGATGTGGGTGATGACTAGTGGGTTCGAAACCCCGGTATACCACTTTGTGACGCTGTATAGCGGCGAGACACGCACACTCTTGAGAGTGCGGGGTCGATCATGAATTGGAGACTATATATTAGTCCGACCTGTTGATACTGTATTATCGGCTATTCTCGAGCCGTCGAACCTCCTTCTCGGATGGTTGCATATATATATATTGTGATAATGGCCACTCTTGAGCCGGGGAACCCCCTTCTTGGGCGGTTGAGTATACTTGTGGGCCGTGAGCCGGTTATTGGATCCCGCGAGGATCATTATCATTGTCTTATCATATAGACATGCTAGTTTACTACTAGTCCGCGACTATTTCTGTTATTATGCTAATTCCAATCTCCGGAACTTGATATTACTGGTTTTCCAACCGAAAAATGATAAAAAGAGTTTTCAAAAACTACTTTTGAGCTCGCGAGGCCGTATCCGCATATTAGCCGACTAGTAGTGGATCCGGCCGCGCGCCGCAGCCGAGATATATGTTAGATCGGATCGCACGCCGCAGAATATCTCTATGAGATGTGCTTGGACCTGTAGGAGCCCCTCCGGAGTCCGAACCACCACAGTGAGCACGGGTACCCAAATTGGAGTCGGGCCACGCGCCGTAGCGGTCATATCATGCATTGCATTGCATTTAGCTACATCCGCTAGCCGTTATGCTATTTATTGGTATTTGTTGGAACAGGTAGAGTGAAGATTGATTCTATGACAGGGTAGCTGATTATAGCTTTACATAGTGCTTTATCGCGGATTTCTTATCTGCGCTGTCTTACCCTTGTTTATTACCACTGAGTCTGGCAGTACTCATTTTACTCCCTGCACCTTGTGTGCAGATCTAGGTACCTCTCAGCAGTGATCCAGTAGCTGTGCGAGGCGACGTTTGTGGATATTCGAGGTAGCTGCAGAGTCCGCAGGACCCGATATTCCTTCCTACTGTCTTTTGATTTTGTATTGACATTTCTTTCCGCACTTGGTATTTTTGTAAACCTTTATACACTCATGTTCAGTAGAGGCTCATGACTCTTGACCCTTGGTCTATGGGAGTTAATGTATTGTGGGACTTGGTTCCCCGTTTTCGTTATATGCATCGCTGTTATTTCGTGAATTAATATGCCTAAATGGGCTAAAGTGAGCTTCTAGCTCCGTGGTTGATATTGATTGGTCGGGCTGGCTTAGCAATGTGCTGGGCGCCATCACGACCGGATTTGGGGTCGTGACAAGTTGGTATCAGAGCCTAGGTTTACTAGGCCTCATGAGTCTTGAGCCGGTTAGTAGAGTCTTGTGGATCGGTACGGGGACGCCTGTACTTATCCTCGGGAGGCCGCGAACCTTTAGGAAAACTTCACTTTTCTTGAACTCTGTCGTGCGATCTTGTTGTTCTGAGAACTGAACTTCTATATTCTATTCTCTCGCAGATGGCGAGAACGCGAGCATCGGGACGAGGTGGACGACCTCCATTGCCACCTGTTAGAGGCCGTGGGCGCGGTCGTGCTAGAGGTAGAGGTAGGGCGGCCGAGGCAGCGCCAGCTGACCCGCTTGTTGTACCAGTTCAGGAGCAGCCCCCAGTGGTTGATGCCCCGGCAGCCCCAGTTCAGGGCCATACTATATCTATTGCTATTCCCGGTCTTCAGGAGACTCTTGCTCAAATATTATCGGTGTGTTCCGGTTTGGCTCGGGTAGTTTCGGCTACCGCCACCGTAGCGACATCTCAGACAGGGGGTGGTCGGCGGACCCCGCAGCTCGCACACCCGACCCGGTTGTTCGGGGACTTCGGACGCCAGGAGGCGGTCCCCGCTCGGGTGGTTGCACCGGTTATTCCTCCGACTGCACCAGCTCCAGCTCTCCAGAGCATATGGTTCAAGTTATGCCCGATGACGAGCAGCGTCGTCTTGAGAGATTTGGTAGACTTCAGCCACCCCATTTTCAGTGGCGTTGAGGGCGAGGATGCCCGGGGTTTCTTGGATAAGTGTCAGAAGATGCTGCGTACGGCTGGTATTCTTGAGTCCGGCGGAGTTTCATTTACTACATTTCGGTTTGCTGGTCCCGCATTTGATTGGTGGGAGGAGTTTGAGAGGCGTAGGCCTCGCAAGAGCAGCACCTCTCACATGGCGGCAGCTTCTCTACTCTCTTTCTAGAGAAATATGTACCTCGCTCTCGTCGCGAGGAGCTACGTCGCCGGCTCGAGTGGTTGATTCGGGGCGACATGTCCGTGACCCAGCATGAGCTTAGATTCACCCGGCTGGCTAGGCATGCCACATGGATGATCCCCACCGATAGGGAGAGGATCGGGAGGTTCATTGATGGCCTCAACTAATCTATCCGTATTCTTATGACCAGCGAGCGAGTTCTGTCATCATCATTAGAGCAGGTAGTCGATATGGCACGCTCCATTGAGGCGGATCGTCGCCGAGAGAGAGAGGAGCGGGAGGCCAAGAGGCCTCGTGGTTCGGGCAGTTTCAGTGGTGCTCCATCTAGAGGGCATTCCCGGCAGAGCAGAGGTCGCTCATCTAGACATTCTCATTCAGGCCACCCTGAACAGAGTAGAGGTTCTTATGGTCGTGGTCGACAGGGATTTCGGCAGGGTCAGTCATCACTTAGTGCCCTCCCAGCCCAGAGTGCAACCCCTACTTCTCCAGCACCAGGTGCATGTTATGAGTGTGGTGAGTTTGGCCACATGAGGAGACAGTGCCCTCGACTACGTAGGGGCGGGACTCAGCAGAGGGATCAGCCCTCCTCTTCAGCACCATCTCAGTCTAGTAGAGGTGGAGGTCAGTCTTCTCGTGGTCGCCCCAGGGGCGAGGAGAGATCTGGTGGAGGCCAGGCACGGTTCTATGCACTTCCCGACAGGCGTGATGCAGTTGCCTCCGATGCAGTGATTACAGGTATCATTTCTGTCTGTCACAGAGATGCCTCTGTTCTATTTGATCCAGGGTCCACTTATTCTTACGTGTCCTCTTATTTTGCACATTATTTGGGTGCGACTCGTGGTAGTCTTGATTTACCTGTTCATGTATCCACCCCCGTGGGTGATACGATTGTTGTGGATCATGTCTATAGATCCTGTGTTATATCTATTGGGGGTCTGGAGACCCAGGCCGATTTGTTATTGTTGGGTATGGTGGACTTTGATGTCATATTGGGTATGGACTGGTTGTCTCCGTACCATGCTATATTGGACTGTCATGCTAAGACAGTTACGTTGGCCATTCCTGGTATTTCTCAGATAGAGTGGCGGGGTTCGACCGATTTCGTCCCTAGCCGTGTTATTTCATTCCTAAAAGCTCAGAAGATGGTTGAAAAAGGGTGTTTATCGTACTTAGCTTTTGTGAGAGATGTGGGAGCTGAGTCTCCTAGCATTGATTCTGTACCTGTTGTGAGGGACTTCCCAGATGTATTCCCCTCAGACCTGCCGGGCATGCCGCCGGACAGGGATATTGATTTTGGCATTGACTTGGTGCCGGGCACTCAGCCCATATCCATTCCTCCTTATCGGATGGCACCAACTGAGTTGAAAGAACTGAAAGAGCAGCTTCAAGAACTTCTGGATAAGGGTTTCATCCGTCCTAGTGTGTCACCGTGGGGTGCGCCGGTATTATTTGTTAAAAATAAAGATGGTTCCATGCGAATGTGTATTGATTATAGGCAATTGAACAAAGTGACAGTGAAGAACAAGTACCCTCTACCGCGCATAGATGATTTGTTTGACCAGTTACAGGGTGCGAGGGTGTTTTCTAAGATCGATCTTCGTTCAGGCTATCATCAGCTGAAGATCAAGGACTCGGATATTATGAAGACCGCATTCAGGACCCGATATGGTCATTATGAGTTCCTTGTGATGTCGTTTGGGCTGACCAACGCCCCAGCAGCATCTGATGAACAGTGTGTTCAGGCCTTATTTGGATTCATTTGTGATTGTGTTCATTGATGACATTCTAGTCTACTCCCGTAGTCGGGAGGAGCATGCTCAACATTTGAGTATTGTGTTGCAGATATTGAGAGAGGAGAAGCTATATGCTAAATTCTCCAAGTGCGAGTTTTGGCTCGAGTCCGTAGCATTTCTAGGACATGTGGTGTCTCGTGAGGTATTCAGGTTGATCCAAGAAGATAGAGGCGGTGCAGAGTTGGCCTAGACCGTCCTCAGCTACAGAGATCGGGAGTTTTCTTGGTTTGGCGGGATATTATCGCCGGTTTGTTCAGGGATTTTCATCCATTGCTTCTTCATTGACTAAATTGACCCAGAAGGGTGCACCATTCGTGTGGTCGAATGAGTGCGAGGAGAGCTTTCAGAAGCTCAAGACAGCTTTGACCACAGCTCCAGTGTTAGTATTGCCATCAGCTTCGGGTTCATATACCGTTTATTGTGATGCCTCGAGAGTGGGGATAGGTTGTGTGTTGATGCAGGAAGGTAAGGTAATTGCTTATGCTTCTCGGCAGTTGAAGCCGCATGAGAAGAACTATCCTGTCCATGACTTGGAGCTAGCCGCCATTGTTCATGCCTTGAAGATTTGGAGGCACTATTTGTACGGTGTGTCTTGTGAGGTGTATACCGACCATCGTAGTCTCCAGCACTTGTTCAAACAGAAAGACCTTAATTTGAGACAACGGAGATGGCTAGAGTTGTTGAAGGATTATGACATTACTATATTATATCATCCGGGGAAGGCCAATGTGGTGGCCGATGCTTTGAGCCGGAAGGCGGTCAGTATGGGGAGCTTGGCATATATTCTAGTGAGGAGAGGCCATTTGCTTATGATGTTCAGGTGCTAGCCAATCGGCTAGTGAGGTTAGATATTTCGGAGCCTAGCAGGGTATTGGCTTGTGTTGTATCTCGGTCATATCTATATGATCGTATTCGTGAGCACCAGTATGATGATCCACATTTGGTTGTCCCGAGGGACAGAGTTCAGCATGATGATGCTAGAGATGTCACCATTGATAGTGACGGCATATTGAGGGTGCAGGGCCGGATATGTGTGCCCAATGTTGATGTCCTTCGTGAGTTGATTCTAGAAGAGGCCCATAGCTCGCGATATTCTATCCATCCAGGAGCCGCGAAGATGTATCAAGATTTGAAACAGCACTATTGGTGGAGAAAGATGAAATGGACATTGTCAGACATGTAGCACGGTGCCTCAACTGTCAGCAGGTTAAGTACGAGCATCAGAGGCCCGGTGGCGTATTTCAGTGCATTGTTATTCCTGAGTGGAAATGGGAGAGGATCACTATGGACTTTGTTACTTGGACTCCCTCGGACGGCGAGGAAGTTTGATTCCGTATGGGTGATTGTGGATAGACTGACCAAGTCAGCTCACTTCATTCCAGTTAGTACTACCTACTCATCGGAGCGGTTGGCAGCGATCTTTATTCGAGAGATTGTTCGGTTGCATGGAGTCCCAGGTGTCTATCATATCCGACAGGGGTACTCAGTTCACTTCTCAGTTTTGGAGAGCATTTCAACGAGAGATGGGTACGCGGGTTGAGTTGAGTACAACATTTCACCCCCAGACAGACGGACAGTCTGAGCGCACTATTCGGATCTTGGAGGATATGTTGCGAGCTTGTGTGATTGACTTTGGTGGTTCGTGGGATGAGTTCCTACCACTTGCTGAGTTTGCCTACAACAACAGTTACCAGTCGAGTATTCAGATGGCCCCGTACGAGGCATTGTATGGCAGGCGGTGTAGATCCCTCGTGGGATGGTCTGAGCCTGGTGAGGTTAGATTGATAGGGACTGAGTTAGTCCAGGATGCTCTAGATAGAGCAAAGTTGATCCAGGAGAGGCTTCGTACAGCACAGTCTCGTCAGAAGAGTTATGCGGACCGTAGAGTTCGAGAGTCTGTCTTTCATGGTTGGTGACAGAGTATTGTTGAAGGTTTCACCTATGAAGGGTGTCATGAGGCTTGGGAAGAAAGGAAAGTTGAGTCCCAGGTACATTGGTCCTTTTGAGATACTTAGGAGAGTTGGAGAGGTGGCATATGAGTTGGCCTTGCCACCCAGCTTATCCAGCGTTCATCCAGTATTCCATGTGTCTATGCTCCGGAAGTACATTGGAGATCCGTCTCATGTGTTAGATTTCAGCACCATTCAGCTTGCTTGATGGTGATCTATCCTATGATGTGGAGCCTATTGCCATTTTGGGACGGCAGGTGAGAAAATTGAGGTCTAAGGAGATTGCATCGGTTAAGGTTCAGTGGAGAGGTCGACCCGTGGAGGAGGCCACTTGGGAGGTCGAGCGGGAGATGCGGAGCAGATATCCTCACTTGTTTGAGACTTCAGGTATGTTTCTTGACCCGCTCGAGGACGAGCGTTTGCTTAAGAGGGGAGAATGTGACGACCCGGCCCGTCGTCACGGGAATTACCACCCCGTTATGTTGTAAATACATGTTTTATGATTTTATATCAGTGTTAGAGTCTATCGGGTGAGTTAGGAGTGAATTTGATTGAAAATGAGGCATATAGCCTTTGTGAAGGAAACTTGAATAAGGAAAGTCAACCCGGAGTTGACTATTTGGTTAGAGGGCTCGGAATCGGATTCTGATGATTCGGTTAGTTCCGGGAGGTGATTTGTGACTTAAGGGAGCGATCGAAATTGAATTTGGAGGCCCGGTGTAGAAATAGGCTTGAATTGGCTAAGGTTGAATTTTGGCGAAATCCGAACGGTAGGTGAGATTTTGATCCGGGGGTCGGAATGGAATTCCGACAGTTGCAGTAGCTTCGTTAGGTGATTTTAGATGTGCCTGCAAAATTTCAGGTCATTCGGACGTCGTTTGGTCGGGTTTTTGATCGAATGTGTAATTCGGAATGTTTTAAGGAATTTAGGCTTGAATTTGATGTGAATTATGAGTTTTGGTATTATTAGACGTGTTTTGAGGATTGGAGCAAGTTCGAATAAGGTGTTAAGATGTGTTGGTGTGTTCGGATGAGGTCCCGGGAGCCTCGGGGTGTTTTCGGATGGTTAAACGGAAGAAAATTGTGGAAATATTGCAGGTTGGGATCCTGTTTCTGTTGTCTCCGCTCCTGCGGAATTATGGTCGCAGGAGCGAGTCCGCAGAAGCGGATATTGGAGCGCAGAAGCGCTTGTGATCACGGAAGCGGAGCTGAGCCCGCAGGTGCGGCACCGCTGGAGCGGAAGGTGAGCCGCAGAAGCGGCCAAGGGCCATGGGGTGAAGGATCGCAGAAGCGGAAGGGTAGCCGCTAAGGCGAGTCCGCAGAAGCGGACGCCTAGTTGCAGAAGCGGGAAAACCCGCAGGAGCGAGAGAATCTCCGCAGAAGCGGACGCGCAGAGGCGGTCCGTATATCGCAGAAGCGGAAATGGCCGGCTAGGCCTGGAACCGCTGAAGCGACCCTTTGGTCGCGGATACGGGTGCGTAGGAGCGGAAATTCTTCCGCAGAAGCGAAAATCGCTGTAAGTTAAGTGTATCAGAAGTTAGAAAAATTTCAGAACATTTCACACATTTGGGTCTCGGCTTTAGAGGTGATTTGGGCGATTTTGAAGAGAAATTCAAAGGAAATCATCAGGTAATCAACTATGGACTTAAACTATGATTAGTATTGATAATATTATGCAATTATATCATGAAAATGGAGGAATTTGGGGTAATTTATGGAGGATTTAGCCCTAGGCTTGAACTTTAGAAAATCAAGGTTTTGAATGGGCAAATGGAGTCCGAATTTGGTAAAATTGATATGCTTAGACTCGTATTGAGATGAGGGTTCCGAATATGTGACTTTCGTGATTTTTCGATAAGCGTACCGAAAGTCGTGTTTTGACAACTTTGGGAATTTTGATGTAAATCGAGTTGTATTGATTGGGTGTCGTCCCATTGGCCTAATTTGTTGTATTTCTACCGTATTTGATCAGATTCTACGCGTGCGGAGCTTGATTCTCGTGGCAAGGGCATTGCGGAGTAGTCATCGCGCCGTATTGAGGTGAGTAATAGACGTGGGTGATGACCAGCGGGTTCGAAACCCCGGTATACCACTTTGTGATGTTGTATAGCGGCGAGACACGCACACTCTTGAGAGTGCGGGGTCGATCATGAATTGGAGACTATATATTAGTCCGACCTGTTGATACTGTATTATCGGCTATTCTCGAGCCGTCGAACCTCCTTCTCGGATGGTTGCATATATATATATTGTGATAATGGCCACTCTTGAGCCGAGGAACCCCTTCTTGGGCGGTTGAGTATACATGTGGGCCGTGAGCCAGTTATTGGATCCCGCGAGGATCATTATCATTGTCTTATCATATAGACATGCTAGTTTACTACTAGTCCGCAGCTATTTCTGTTATTATGCTAATTCCAATCTCTGGAACTTGATATTACTGTTTTCCAACTGAAAAATGATAAAAAGAGTTTTCAAAAACTACTTTTGAGCCTGCGCGAGGCTGTATCTGCATATTAGCTGACTAGTAGTGGATCGGGCTGCGCGCCGCAGCGAGATATATGTTGGATCGGACTGCACGCCGCAGGAATATCTCTATGAGATGTGCTTGGGCTGTAGGAGCCCCTCCCGAGTCTGAACCCCCACAGTGAGCACGGGTACCCAAAATTGGAGTCGGGCTACGCGCCGTAGCGGTCATATCATGCATTGCATTGTATTTAGCTACATCCGCTAGCTGCTATACTGTTTTGTTGGTACTTATTGGTACAGGTACAGTTGATATTAATTCTGTGACAGGGTATTTGACTACAGCTTTACATAGTGCTTTATTGCGGATTTCTTATCTCGCTGTCTTACCCTTGTTTATTACCACTGAGTCTGGCAGTACTCATTTTACTCCCTGCACCTTGTGTGCAGATCCAGGTACCTCTCAGCAGTGATCCAGTAGCTGTGCGAGGTGACGTTTGTGGATATTCGAGGTAGCTGCAGAGTCCGCAGGACCCGATATTCCTTCCTACTGTCTTTTGATTTTGTATTGACATTTCTTTCCGCACTTGGTATTTTTGTAAACCTTTATACACTCATGTTCAGTAGAGGCTCATGACTCTTGACCCTTGGTCTATGGGAGCTAATGTATTGTGGGACTTGGTTCCCCGTTTTCGTTATATGTATCGCTGTTATTTCGTGAATTAATATGCCTAAATGGGCTAAAGTGAGCTTCTAGCTCCGTGGTTGATATTGATTGGTCAGGCTGGCTTAGCAATGTGCTGGGCGCCATCACGACCGGATTTGGGGTCGTGACAGGTGTGGTCAAGGAATGCATTTTCATTACGTTGCAATTCTTAAAATTCAAAAATCGGAACATTAATGCAAATGATTTAAAACATATAATCGGAATTAGAAAAAATCAAAAACAATAATTGAGAGACCATCCTTGAACCACGGAATCCGGGAGTGCCTAACACCTTCTCCTGGGTTAACAGAATTCCTTATCTGGATTTCTAGTTCACAAACTATAACAGAGTCAAACTTTCATCGGTTCGAGATTAAACAGGTGACTTGGAAACCATTATATTCTCAAGTTGTGAGTTTGAAAACCTAAATAACTAATCTCGTTCCTCCTCTACGCCCTCACGGGTAAAGTAGCATAATACATACATTTATGGAAAAAGGAGGTGTGACAATTGGCATCCATGCTGTTTTGTTGCACTATTTACCAGATACCCTGGTATTATTTGTTAATAAAGTGGTGTGCCCGAGGGGATAACTTATATGTGGACTTGTACTGTGTGATGACGAATTCATATGCCCGACTGTTGAAAAATGGATATTTTCAAAAAAGGTTTTCTAAACTGATTCAGATATTTTCTAAAGGATTTTCATAATTTTACTGTTTCTAAAAAAGGGTTGTACTGTCCTTTATAGCATGATGGAGTGCTCTTACGTGATTTCTTGCCTCTCGGCATTATTTACTCCTATTACCACTGAGTTGGAAGTACTCACTTTACTCCCTGCACCAGGTGTGCATATTCAAGTGTTCCTAGAGTGTAGTCTAGCTATCTTCTGCTTTCAGAGCTTCTCAGAAGTTGTCGAGGTAGCTGCCTGACGTCCGCAGGACCCAGCTCCTCCCCTATCTCTTTATTCATTTTCGCATCTTAGAACATCTATATTACTGAGGATTGTTACTCCGTGTTATTAGAGGCTCTAAACTCATGACCCCCAGGTCTTTGGGAGTTCATTCAGCATTATCTTGATATTCAGTTTGGTTTCTAACTATCAGTTGAAAACTTTTGGCTTTATTGTTGTTAATGATTTTCAAATAACTGGTTGTGCTTCATGCTCGAGTTGAGAGTGTAAATGGTCAGCTTGCCTAGCAATTGCGTTGGGTGCCATCACGATCCAGATTGGGGTCGTGACATCCAACTACGCGAACATGATCCCCACTACGCGAACACAATGCACAGGGCTCTTAACCTACGCGAACGCGAACCCCCTCATCACGATCGTGTTGAACAAACCAAGCAAGGCCCCATGCCCCTTCTACGCGACCATGAGGCCAACTACGCGAACGTGATGGCACAGGAAACTCTACTACGCAAACGCGAGGGTCCCTCCCACGAACACGAAGGCCAAATTTGGCCTGCAACAGCTGTGCACTTTCTACAATATCCTAAGTCCAAAAATCTTCCGTTTAGCCATCCCAAATCACCTCGAGGCCCCCGGGACCTCAACTAAAAGCACCAACACATCCCAAAATATCATACAAACCTGTTCCAATCATCAAAACACATCAAACCACACTAAAATCATCAATTCATATCGGATTCAATCCTAAGTTACTTCAAAACTTCCGAAATAAGCATTCGATCAAAAACCCAACCGAAACACCTCAAATGACCTAACATTTTACCCGCACATCCAAAATCACCTAACAGAGCTATTGCAACTCTCAAAATCCCATTCTGTCCCCAAAATCAAAATCTCACCTACCAACCAGAATTCACCAAAATACTAACTTTGCCAATTCAAGCCTAATTCAACACCGGACCTCCAAAACCAGTTTCGATCGCACTCTTAAGTCACAAATCATCCCCTGAAGCTAGCCGAATCACCGGAAATCACATCCGAGTCCTCTAACTAAATAATCAACTTCCATTTGACTTTTCCAAAACAAGCTTTCCTTTAAGAGACTAAGTGTCTCATTTCCATCTAAAACCAATCCAATTCGACTCGATCACCTCAAATACTGATAAACAAACATAGAGAAGCATAATATGGGTGAAACGAGGTGGTAACTCACGTGACTACGGGTCGGGTCGTCATAATAGACTTCCCCTAAAATATAAAGGAATCAAACAAAACTCAACTATAATATAATAATCATCCGGTATAATATACTGGAAAGCAAAAATTGATACGGTAGATTTCTAGTATAATAAATAGAAGAATAAGCTTTTAGAAAATAGATTTCTCTTATAATATAAGCTTTCAAAATATATTCGACAAAAAAGCGTAAATAAGACACATTTCCATTAAAAGATACTGAAATCAAAATAAAATCAAGTATTTTTTTTCAAGAGCCAAATAAAAAAAAGACAAATTATCACTCAAAAAAAGGAATGACAAATAAAACAAAATTCTTGTCTAAACAGAACTAATCATGTATAACATACTAGAGAAAAAACTTAGACACATGAGACATCTATTAAAAAAATACTAGATTCAAATATAACTTAACTATACTATAACATTATAACTAGACTAAATAACATTATCAAACAACAAAACTGCGCACACTAATCTGCTGAATCTTTTTAATAATTTCATGAACAACAAGAGGTGCTTTTTTGTTCAACTCCCTTTCAATTCCTTCTAAATTACCTTTTCTTTCTTGGATGCACATTTCAGAAAGAGTTCCAGACCAGTCTTAGGTTCTATTTCCTTTTCTCCAGATGTTGCATTCACATTAAATATAGGAATACCTTGTTCCACTTCAGGTAAATCCAAAATTATATTTCCTTTTTCAATATCGCGAAAAATGGCTTCAACATTTGTACCTCCTATTATAGCATATGTTCCACTTTCCTGAGAGACTGCAAGTATGTTATCTTGCAGCATATACTGAGTGGACTGTGGCGACCATTTCTCATTTTTCTAATTAGAGGATCAATATCACTACCACTTGTAAGATCAGTCTCATCTTGACCACAATCTACTTTTTCTTCACTACAAATAGGACCTTTCGTTACATCTGCACCACTTGATCCACCTTGATCACTAAATTTTATATTTTCTAAATCGTGGAGTGATTTAATATCCATGGCTGGTATCATTGATGACACAACTCCACTATTTTTCTTATTATCTTAACTGCATTGTGGTATTGAAAGTTGATATGTCCCATCAACTATTTTTTACAAGATAGCAGCAATATAAGTACTAGTGGATTGACCTTGATCAAGGGTACTACATTCTACTCTAACTTCATCACAAGGTAATTTCCCTAAATTTCCATAATTTGATGCTTGTTCATTAGTAGTCTCTTCATTAAAACATCCAACTACTACAACTTTATCTATAACTTGTATCATAGATGACACAACTCCACTATTTTTCTTATTATCTTGACTGCATTGTGGTGTTGAAATTTGATATGTTCCATCAACTATTTTTTGCTAGATAGCAGCAACATCAGTACCGGTTTACTGACCTTGATCAAGGGCACTACATTCTACTCTTACTTCATCACAAGGTACTTTCTTTGAATTTTCATCATTTGCCGCTTGTTCATTAGTAGTCTCTTCATCACAAAATCCAACAACTACTGCAGCTTCATCTATAACTGGTATCATAGATGACACGACTGCATTATTTTTCTTATTATCTTGACTGCACTGTGGTGTTGAAAGTTGATATGTCCCATCAGCTATTTTTTGCAAGATAGCAGCAACATCAGTACCAGTTGACTGACCTTGATCAAGGGCACTACATTCTACTATTACTTCATTAGAAGGTACGTTCTCTAAATTTCTGTAACGACCCAGCCTGTCGTTACGGGAATTTACCACCCCGTCATGTTGCAATTACATGTTTTATGCTTTTATATCGGTGTTAGAGCCTATCGGGTGAGTTAGGAGTGAATTGAATTGAAAATGAAGCAAATAGCATGTTTGAAGGAAGTTTGAATATGAAAAGTCAACCAGGAGTTGACTATCGAGTTAGAATGCTCGGAATCGGATTCTGATGATTCGACTAGTTTCGAGGGATCATTTATGACTTAGGAGAGCAATCGGAATTGAATTTGGAGGCCCGGTGTAGAAATAGGCTTGAATTGGCTAAGGTTGAATTTTGGCGAAATCCGAACGGTAGGTGAGATTTTGATCCGGGAGTCGGAATGGAATTCGACAGTTGCAGTAGCTCCGTTAGGTGATTTTGGATGTGCCTGCAAAATTTCAGGTCATTCGGACGTCGTTTGGTCAGGTTTTTGATAGAATGTGTAATTGGGAAGTTTTGAAGAAACTTAGGCTTGAATCCGTGTGTAATTGGTGATTTTGATGTTTAGGATGGTGTTTTTATGATTGGAACGAGTTCGTATCCTGTTTTGGGGTATGTTGGTAGTTTTCGTTGGGGTCCCGGGGGCCTCGGGGTGAATCCGGACCATCATCCGGGCATTTTGAACTTGGCAAAATCTTTTGTAAATTGCAGATCACTGTGCAGAAGGCTAAGCCTTCGCGTTCGCGAGGGCAAGGCCCGCGTTCACGTAGGCTGGGGCACTTTGGTCATCGTGTTCGTGAGGAGGGCGGCCGCGACCGCGTAGAAGGAATCTGGGAAGCATCACGTTCGCGATGGGTTAGTCGCGATCGCGTAAGAGGAAATAATGAAACATCGCGCTCGCGTGGATGGAGGTCGCGTTCGCGTAGAAGGACCTCCGGATGGCTGAAGAAATGTGCATCGCGAACGCGTGGGGTCATGTCGCGTTCGCGAAGGGAAAATGGATCAGTGCATCGCGGACGCGTGATAGGTAACGCGAACACGAAGAGTAAAATGATGCTGGGCATCGCGAACGCGTGGGAGCTCACGCGAACGCGAAGAGCAAATTTGTTTGGCAGTGAAATTAAAACCAGAAACATTTCACGGGTTTCATACCCCAAAACCCCATTTTTGAGCCCTAGAGAGAAGAAATCACGGGAAAACGCTGGGAAATCATCGGGAAATCATCGGGTATTCATCGGAGGTAAGTTTCTTGACTCAAAAACATCATTTTATGGTAGAATTAACATCAATCTTCATGAATTTGGGTTGAAATTGTGAAGGATTGTGGCCTAGATATTGAAAACGAAAATTTGGGTTTTGAAAGGCCAATCGAACTCCGATTTTGGTAATTTTTATATGTATGGACTCGTGGCGAGACGAGGGTTCTGGAAATATGAGTTTCGAAATTTTTCGAGATGTGGGCCCGGGGCTCGGGTTTTGCAAATTTCGTGATTTTTGATATTTTTCGAGTTCTTTCGATTGGGTTATGTTCCATTAGCCTATTTTGATATATTTGTGCTAATTTGTGCTAGTTTTGACGTGCATGGATGCCGGTTCGAGGAGCTAAGGCGTCGCGGGCATGAGCTTTCGTCGGTTCGAGGTGGGTAATACTTGTAAATGATGTACTGAGGGTTAGTAAACCCCGGACTTGCACATCTTAGTGTTATGTTGAGCTGACTTGCACGCCAGATAACGGGCGTGGGGTAGAGCACCATTGGGGATCGTGACTTAGTCCGTCCCGCATAATAAATAATAACACCTAATTGTTGAAATGAATTGGACTAATTATCATGTTTGGGCTTCGTGCCAATTATTTGAATCCTTCAGGGATTGGTATCGCTGTTTTGATAACACTGTGCATGTTTTATTCTAAATTTAAGGTTTAAAATGGTATTTTTGCTAATTAGTATTTTTGTAAGGTTAGGAAAAACTTGAACAAGGTCTTAATAATATTTTTAGTTGTGAGCTAATATGATATTGTTGCACGTAGGGCTTTCTTGATTATTTGTTAGACTGATTGGGCCGTGGACCATATGTTAAGACATGACATTTCATGTGAGCATATGCATACACATGCATGGATCGGATTGCACGCCGCAGTGGTATACGGATCGGGCTGCGCGCCGCAGCAGGTGTGATATTAATATTGTGCTTGGGCTGTAGGAGCCCCTCCGGAGTCTGAACCCCCACAGTGAGCACGGGTACCCAAATTGGATCGGGCTACACGCCGTAGCGGTCATATGCATTGCATGGCATACATACATTGATTTACGTGTACTACGTGGCATAACATTCAACACTCATACATTACTGGCACACATGCATTAGTTGCCTTATTGACCAGATCTCATGGTGTAAATTAATAAGGAGTGCTGAGCCCGAGGGGCTGATTTGAGTGCGGACTTGCACTACTTGAGATTTGTATCCAGGTATTGGTATATTATTATGACAGAAAGTAGTTAAAAATTGAGATTTCTAAATAATCTACTCACATATGCTTGAAAGGAATAAAAAGATAGTTCTGTATTGTGCAGCATGAGATAGTGCCTATCGTGGTTTTTTCCCTTCAGCACTATTTACTTTTATTGCTGCTGAGTTGGAAGTACTCACACCCGACTCCCTGCACCTTGTGTGCAGATCCAGGTACATCACAGTGGAGCTGATTCTATTGCGGTTCGATAGTACTTTTGGACAGTCGAGGTAGCTGCCAGCGTTCGCAGGACCCGATTCTCCAGTTTGTCTGTATTTTGTTCTGATCATCCCACACTTGTGCACAATTATATTCACTATTTACACTTTGTATACTCTGTAGAGGCTCATGACTCTTGACCCTTCGGTCTATGGGAGTTGGCACATGTTGGGACTTGGTTCCCTGTTTTAAATATATCTATCACTGTTGTGCTTAAATTGGATAAAGTGAGCTTGTGGCTCCGTGGTTATTGTTGATTGGTCGGGCTGGCCTAGCAGTGTGCTGGGCGCCATCACGACCGGATTTGGGGTCGTGACAAGTTGGTATCAGAGCTAGGTTTACTAGGCCTCATGCGTCTTGAGCCGGTTAGTAGAGTCTTGTGGATCGGTACGGGGACGCCTGTACTTATCCTCGGGAGGCTGCGAACCTTTAGGAAACACTTCACATTTCTTGGAATTCTTATCGTGCGCACTCGATTCAGCTTGAGATATACTTTTTGAAATTCCTTCCACACGTTTGCGTACGCATCGAATGCTCAGTAATGTAATTGCCTTATGGCTTGTGATTTCCTCGAACGAGAGGCAATATATAATCTCTGTGAGATCATGTTGGGCCAGTCGGAAAGACTTGAGGCTGGACCTTGTTTATGACTTGAGCATCGAGGTGCTGATTTTGTGAGTGGTGGCAATAGATAATGTATTGAGGGTTTGAAACCCCGTATTTGCACTATACAGTGTTGTGCTGAGATGGAACACGCGTCATGTGACGAGTGTGGTGGTATTGTGATGAAATGCTAAATTGAGAAGAAGTAGGAGGGTTGATCCTCATGTGTAATTGAAAGGTATTTGATATGTGTTATGACTCGAGCAGGTACAGCGCAGGTTCAAGTATAAATTGTGATAATATGATTCGTATAGTATTGAGATTTAATGTTGTTGAAAAACATTGTGATATCTTGTTGAGTTGTGGATGTATTGTTAGAATGGTTTGGTGATTCTCTGGCAGGTGGATAGGCCAATTTACAAAGGAAACTCTGCCAAAATTTTTGGAAAATTTGGGACTTAGAAAAGATTTTTGTCACCTAAAGAGTGGGCTTAACTGTTTTGTGTGAATGAATACAAGAATTGTAAAAGAGTTAATATTTATGATGATTCGAATCTTCGCCGAAGCTTGCAAATGACTTGAGTTTAATCTAACTAGAACTTTGTGGTATCATTTGAGTAAGAAGGCTATGAGTGGCTAAAAGTGCTTTGATATATGGCTCCGAGCTAAGTTGGGGAGGTTGTTGTTGAGTAACTGATTGCACTGTTGGGTGCTGTGTTGGTTCTGTCTCTAGGTATGTTGGAAAATTTTGATAAGGGTTATGGTGCTTCGTAGATGTGAAGAAATACTAGGATGTTGTGAACTTATGTTGGTAAGGAATGTTCGGTGTATAGAAAAGAAAGATAGCTAATTGTATTCGTATGTAATCATGATCTGCAGTGTTAGAGTTATAACAAGGCACGAGTGGTCTGTTCAATAAGACAGTTGAATTACAGCTGAATAAGGATGACTGACGCCCGAGAATTGTTTACGGTGTTCAAGATTTTACTTGTAACAGTCAGGTGTCTTAAGATTGTGCATGTGGCTAAAGATGGTGGTTTTGTTAGAAGAGATCGGTACTTGTGTTATATTATGTGAATGATGGGATTCTATGTAATCCGTATTGGAAGGTAATGATAACGAATTCAAATCGCAAGAGGTTCTTCAAAATAAAGTATTGTAGGATGTGATCCTTCGGGAAATATTGAGAGAATATTCAGTGGCCTATATGTCTTAGACCGTGTGGTCTTATGTACGAGTCTCATGTGGTAACATGAGTTGATGTATTATGGTACTATAGTAAAGGCTAATATTAAATCATAGATGAATCAGAAAGGGAACTGGGTAAATGGAACAACTTGTTAATAAACCGAAGCGGTATGATAAAGAATACAACTAATTCCTGGTATGTGGTTGAAGTAATGAGTCTTGCAGATATTGTGCAATAAAGCTTTTGAGTGCTGGCAGTCGTGTAACCCGATATGGGTATAATATGGGTATAAGGACTCAGTCCTGGCAGTTTAACTTATGCAATGTGATTGGGAGAAAGAGTTTATGATGTGTTTTAATGTGGTTTGAAAAATGAGTGTATTTCCTGTTGGTATGCAAAGCTTGGAATGTGTAATGAGTTTTCTCTATATGGGATCATAAAAGTCCTTGACTAGTTGAGTGCGTCGATGTTTGCGGCATAGGAAAGGGATAAGAATTTCCATGTTATCTTAGTATGGTATTGTATATGCGATGTGTTATGAAAAAGTTGATAATGGTATATTCTAGGTTTTGAGATCAGTTCATAATATATGGGAAGTCAATAAAATTATTGAGCAGCGCGGACAGCTGCATGTGAATTAAGAATCGATCTTTCTGATAATTTAAGAAAATGGTACTGCTATTCTATTAACTTGGCAAGGAATATGATCCAAAAAGGACAATGTAATGTAAACTGATGATATCCAGTGGTATGGTGGAATTCTCTTGTTGGATCGACTATTATAACTGAGTCGTTGATGGCATAGTGAAATTTCTGAATGGCCGTCGTGGTATGAATGGACGCTTGATGCGTGTTATATATTCGTACGGTGGAGTGTGGAACCAGGTATAGCGATTCATGTGTTACATATGTGTTGGAGACTAGAAGTTCCCGTAATCCGCCTATGCAGTGGTTGTATATCACGTGTATCGGCACCGTTTTGTGATTATTGGAAATAGGAAGCCGTAGTGGCTCTCTCTTAGCTTGATATGATTAATTGGGGTTATGATACCTTATTTCAGACCGGTTGACATAAGTCAGGTCGTCTAGACAAATTTGATATGGACTATGCCGGAAAATGGCACAAATTGCGTAGCAAAGAGCATCAGAGTATGCTCCAACAGAGTAGTTGTACACAGGACCAGCGCACGGCTGGTAGGCATTGCTTTGTCAGTTGGACCTTAGTGGCGGATGTCAGGGAGGAGGTATCTACCATTGATTCAGTTCCAGTATTGAGAAACGTTGTCAGATGCGTTCATGTGGCCGAGCTTGAGGCTATATGTATATATATGTTTGCTATAATGAGAAAAGTCGACTCGATATGCATTTCCTTTGCGAGATTTATGCGTGGATCGGGTGGCACGCCGCCACAGGTATGGTATCCGGATCGGGTGGAACGCCGCCACGGGTATGTCGTTGGAGCGGGTTGCACGCCGCAACAGAATATTGTGAAAATATAGTTAGTTATATGCTACCTGGTATACAATACTTCTTCACTTCCGAGGAAAGTCCGTTTTGAGTATCGCTTGGCGAATGGCACATCGGTTGTGTCCTTTCAGGATTTGATAGCATACGTTAATTGTTTCACCGTGGGTGAGGTTGATTGCGTGGGTTCAAGACCTAGATATGTGCGTGGCTAACCGTTTTAAGCTTAGTGGCTTGAGGTGCTTCATGAGTAATAACGTTGGGATAGAATAACGAATCGTGGCAAGGCCACGTGATGTTATGACCTCTCGAGGAGGATTCAGGTACTTTATTTCTATAATGCGAGACGCGATCTCAGTTCTATATTATGATAGCATAGAGGGATTAAATTGCAGCTCTATTTGCTGGACGCAGTTGTCATGAATTGAGCTGTCATGATTCGAGTGTGTGCATACGTTTCTATTGGAGCCTATGTTGTGCTCGTCGTGGCTTAGGCCGGTGTTGAGGTGTCTTATCACCAGTGCGGTGTGTTATAATCGAAATGACCGTTGGAGTCATTAATGAATACGAGCATATTGGATCTTATCTTGTTAGAAAGGTAAAAATCGAGGTTTGGCTCCGAAACCTATCGTGGTATGAGTTTTAAAATGGGAAATAGATTCACAAATGGTTAACCTGAGAGATGGGTTCGGTATATCGCGTGCTTCAGCTGCCGTGGGTAGGATATGGACGTGTTGGAATAAGACTCTATCTAAGGAAAGAGGTTTTCAGCTAGTATTTGGTTATTGTGGCTAGTTGTTGTGATTAGAGACTATCGTCTCGAGTGATGGGGTTGTCGATACATCATATGATCTCACTCGGAGTAGTGAATGTGGGTTATTGCAGTGGATTCGAGTGTATCCTGAGTATAGGCATGGGATTTGCATTTGGCATATGATTTCAGAAAGTGCAATGTAATTTATGGTCCAGATGGTCTGTGAAATTTTGACTATATGGTGTTTTTGGACTTATGTGAGATAGGGTGACGTATGATCGCCCGAATATATGCTTGGTAAGGTCATTCAGCTATTGGGTTGCTTCTAGTAAAAATCTGAGTACGCTCGAGGACGAGCGATTGTTTAAGTTGGGGAGAATGTAACGACCCGGCCTGTCGTTACGGGAATTTACCACCCCGTCATGTTGCAATTACATGTTTTATGCTTTTATATCAGTGTTAGAGCCTATCGGGTAAGTTAGGAGTGAATTGAATTGAAAATGAAGCAAATAGCATGTTTGAAGGAAGTTTGAATATGGAAAGTCAACCTAGAGTTGACAATCGAGTTAGAGTGCTCGGAATCAGATTCTGATGATTCGACTAGTTTCGGGGGATCATTTATGACTTCGGAGAGCAATCGGAATTGAATTTGGAGGTCCGGTGTAGAAATAGGCTTGAATTGGCTAAGGTTGAATTTTGGCAAAAACCGAAGGGTAGGTGAGATTTTGATCCGGGAGTCGGAATAGAATTCCGACAGTTGCAGTAGCTCCGTTAGGTGATTTTGGATGTGCCTGCAACATTTCAGGTCATTCGAACGTCGTTTGGTCGGGTTTTTGATAGAATGTGTAATTGGGAAGTTTTGAAGAAACTTAGGCTTGAATCCGTGTGTAATTGGTGATTTTGATGTTTAGGATGGTGTTTTTATGATTGGAACGAATTCGTATCGTGTTTTGGGGTATGTTGGTGGTTTTCGTTGGAGTCCCGGGGGCCTCGGGGTGAATCCGGACCATCATCCGGGCATTTTGAACTTGGCAAAATCTGCTGTAAATTGCAGATCACTGTGCAGAAGGCTAAGCCTTCGCGTTCGCGAGGGCAAGGCCCGCGTTTGCGTAGGCTGGGGCACTTTGGTCATCGTGTTCGTGAGGAGGGCGGCCGCGATCGCGTAGAAGGAATCTGGGAAGCATCGCGTTCGCGATGGGTTAGTCGCGATCGCGTAAGAGGAAATAGTGAAACATCGCGTTCGCGTGGATGGAGGTCGCGTTCGCGTAGAAGGACCTCTGGATGGCTGAAGAAATGTGCATCGCGAACGCGTGGGGTCATGTCGCGTTCGCGAAGGGAAAATGGATTAGTGCATCGCGGACACGTGATAGGTAACGCGAACGCGAAGAGTAAAATGATGCTGGGCATCGCGAACGCGTGGGAGCTCACGCGAACGCGAAGAGCAAATTTGTCTGGCAGTGAAATTAAAACCAGAAACATTTCACTTACGGGTTCATATACCCAAAACATAATTTTTGAGCCCTTGAGAGAAGAAATCACGGGAAAACGCCGGGAAATCATCGGGTATTCATCGGAGGTAAGTTTCTTGACTCAAAAACATCATTTTATGGTAGAATTAACATCAATCTTCATGAATTTGGGTAGAAATTGTGAAGGATTGTGGCCTAGATATTGAAAACGAAAATTTGGGTTTTGAAAGGCCAATCGAACTCCGATTTTGGTAATTTTTATATGTATGGACTCGTGGTGAGACGAGGGTTCTGGAAATATGAGTTTCGAAATTTTTTGAGATGTGGGCCCGGAGCTCGGGTTTTACAAATTTCGTGGTTTTTGATATTTTTCGATTTCTTTCGATTGGGTTATGTTCCATTAGCCTATTTTGATATATTTGTGCTGATTTGTGCTAGTTTTGACGTGCGTGGATGCCGGTTCGAGGAGCTAAGGCGTCGCGGGCATGAGCTTTCGTCGGTTCGAGTTGGGTAATACTTGTAAATGATGTCCTGAGGGTTAGTAAACCCCGGACTTGCACATCTTAGTGCTGTGTTGAGGTGACTTGCACGCCGGATAACGGGCGTGGGGTAGAGCACCATTGGGGATCGTGACTTGGTCCGTCCCGTGTAATAAATAATAACACCTAATTGTTGAAATGAATTGGACTAATTATCATGTTTGGGCGTCGTGCCACTATCGCTGTTTTGATAACACTGTGCATATTTTATTCTAAATTTAAGGTTTAAAATGGTATTTTGCTAATCAGTATTTTTGTAAGGTTAGGAAAAACTTGAACAAGGTCTTAATAATATTTTTAGATGTGAGCTAATATGATATTGTTGCTCGTAGGGCTTTCTTGATTATTTGTTAGACCGATTGGGCCGAGGACCATATGTTAGGGCATGACATTTCATGTGAGCATATGCATACATATGCATGGATCGGACTGCACGCCGCAGTGGTATACGGATCGGGCTGCGCGCCGCAGCAGGTGTGATATTAATATTGTGCTTGGGCTGTAGGAGCCCCTCCGGAGTCTGAACCCCCACAGTGAGCACGGGTACCCAAATTGGATCGGGCTACACGCCGTAGCGGTCATATGCATTGCATGGCATACATACATTGATTTACGTGTACTATGTGGCATAACATTCAACACTCATACATTACTGGCACACATGCATTAGTTGCCTTATTGACCAGATCTCATGGTGTAAATTAATAAGGAGTGCTGAGCCCGAGGGGCTGATTTGAGTGCGGACTTGCACTGCTTGAGATTTGTATCCAGGTATTGGTATATTATTATGACAGAAAGTAGCTAAAAATTGAGATTTCTAAATAATCTACTCACATATGCTTGAAAGGAATAAAAAGATTGTTCTGTATTGTGTAGCATGAGATAGTGCCTATCGTGGTTTTCTTCCCTTCAGCATTATTTACTTTTATTACTGCTGAGTTGGAAGTACTCACACCCGACTCCCTGCACCTTGTGTGCAGATCCAGGTACATCATAGTGGAGCTGATTCTATTGCGGCTCGGGAGTACTTTTGGACAGTTGAGGTAGCTGCCAGCGTTCGCAGGACCTGATTCTCCAGTTTGTCTGTATTTTGTTCTGATCATCCCACACTTGTGCACAGTTATATTCACTATTTACACTTGTATATTCCGTAGAGGCTCATGACTCTTGACCCTTCGGTCTATGGGAGTTGGCACATGTTGGGACTTGGTTCCCTGTTTTTAATATATCTATCACTGTTGTGCTTAAATTGGATAAAGTGAGCTTGTGGCTCCGTGGTTATTGTTGATTGGTCGGGCTGGCCTAGCAGTGTGCTGGGCGCCATCACGACCGGATTTGGGGGTCGTGACAATTTCCATCATTTGCTACTTGTTCATTAGTAGCAGCTTCCTCTATTACTGATTGAACATCCATGGCTGATGGAATTAACCATTCAGCTATGGTATTTTGCATAATCTTTTTATTGGAATGTGGTGTAGAAAGCTCTTGTTTCCCATTAGCTATTTTAACCATCAAAGCTTTATTACCTGCTATCAGAACTGGTTTAATTAAATTACACTCTGACCTTATTTCACTGCCTACTAAAACTTCTTCAGTAACTTACGCTCCATGAACCAAATCAATATCCATAGCTAATGGTATTAAATCAAAATGTGCTCGACCTTTATTATCACACTCCTTATTTAATACCATTGAGATAGAAGCTCTTGCATCCTCAAACTCCTTATTGCAGTGTTCAACCTATTCCTATAACTAATATTCCCTTTTCGTCACCTGGCAAATTTGAAAAATCTCTATAAGAACAATTCCTTTGATCATTGCTTTTCTTACTGCTTTCCTCATCCTTTTCATTGCGTTCAATTTCCTCATACTTTTCATTACTTTTCTCACTGGTTTCCTAATGCTTTTCATTGCTTTCGTCATGATTTTTAAAATTTTTAATAAACTTTAAAACAACAACAAGCTTGTCATTAATATCGTACAACAACAAATATAATATATTATTTTTCGAACAAAATCAACAAAAAAATAAATTGCCAAATTAGTTAATTACCTTAACATAGCTCTTAACATATGTCTTCAACTTTGTTCGATTATCTTTTATATTTTTTTCATGTTTCTTTGTAATTTGTTATGATCTGCACGTACAATATCTTCAACTTTGGCAGATACCCTCTGAAAAGAAAAGAAAATTGGTAAGAATTAGAGAATCACAACACATACTAGACTACCTGTAAAATATACTTCATGACATAAATCATGAAAACTCATCCAGTATAATATGCTGGACAACAAGGTAACACACACCAGACTTCCCGTAAAATATACTGGAATAAACAACTAAAAAAACTCTGTTGTTAACATAACTCGTCCAGTATAATTAACAGGAGAAAAGGCTTACACACGACAGATATCTCGTAAATATACTGGAGTCAAACAAAACTACTCTATTATAATAATTATCCAGTATAATATACTGGAAGACAATTATTCAAAGAATAATCTTATGAAAAGCAAGACTAAATAAAATAGAGGAAACAACTACTTACATTGACAATGTCGCTAACATTAAATTTTGATGAAGATTGGAGAAGATATGATTGATTCACCTTGAAAAGCTTAAATTTCTATTAATTAAACAGAAATATAAATAGTTAGATAAAAATAGATATATGAGCACAAGTATATATTAAAAATCACATACTATTAACTTACAATTGTTATTTTAAAGAAATCATCGCAAAGTGAGAAATTTTTCATCCAATGCTGGAGTAAGACTAACATCCTTATTGGCCCTCGATGCTCTTATTTTGAATATTGACGGAAATCATTAAACAATTCCATTATCCACACATTAAACAAAAAGAGGAATCCAAGTGACGTATAAGATGCGATCATACCAATAGGTTTCTTTTTCACTGATTCCGTTTTTAGAAGATGAGACAAATTATCAATAAGTTCATGAAAGCAGTAACTGCCCCGTGGAAAAGAAGCACAAAGTTCTGTATCGTCTATGATTTTCATATTACGTTCACTTATATTTCTGCTAATGTCTTTACCCAAAAGAACAGTTTCTAATATATAAATCTCAACAAGCTTTACAGCATCTTCATCACATACCTCCACATCATTGCATATATCATATGCTGCACCATCACGGAGTCGAGAACGCTTTGTGATAAACTTATACAAATGATCTACTTTCAAAACTTTTGGCACATCAGGGAAATACCGTTCCTTCAAACGGTTATCTCTATCATCAACAAAACTATTATCATATGCCTCAATCTTCCGGTTATAGAATGGTAATCATCTTCTGTAAAAGCTACATCGTTATCAAGAACTCTAAAAACCATTTTGCTTTTGTCCTTGTAAAGAATTTGAGAAAGAAACATACAATGAGTCAACTTCCTAGAGTGACCCACATCTTCCTAACTCTATAAATTTCCAAAATACTCCATTCTTCAACTGATCGATTTGAGTTCCACACAAAAACTCTGAAATTATTTTCTTAAACTTTCGATCGCCTCTCCAATAACAATTAGCAGGAAACCAGTTCATAAGATCATAAAATCAATCTCCCTCCTAAAATCAAAATATAAAACAGATAAGCAACATTTCATAGAATTTTAAGATAAAAACTTCAACATTATAGAAATACGTACCTTCAATATCCTACCCGATGATTCCATTTCTATAAAATCATGAAAAAAACATATTACGAATCAGATAAATAAACACAATCAGAATCCCAGTATATATATGAGAAATAAATTATTAACATAACTCATTCACTAAAATGAACAGAACAACAATCTAGAGATTGCATTCTTCCAGCATGATATACTGGATCTGATTAAAATACAAGATATGAAAATCCAAAAACACTATAATACTCATGCAGTATAATATACTGAAGAAAAAAGCTTACACACGGGAGAAACCTTATAAAATATATTGGACTCAACAAAACTTATATTATAATATTCAATCAGTGTAACATACTGGAAGCCAAACTTTGAAATGACAGACTTCCCCTATAATATTCTATCCTAAACAGAACTCGTCCACTATGATATAATGGAGCAAAATCTTACACACAGGTGATGTCCCGTAAAATATATTAGATTGAAACAAAACTCAACTATGTTCTAACCCAAACAGAACTCTTCCAGTATATATACTGGAGAAAAATATTACACATAGGTGATGTCCCGTAAAATATATAGTATTAAAACAAAAACTCAACTATATGCTAGCCCAAACAGAACTCGTCCACTATAATATAATTGAGCAAAAGCTTACACACAAGTGTCGTCCCGTAAAACATATTGGATTGAAACAAAACTCAACTATATGCTAGCCCAAACGGAACTCGTCCAGTATGATATACTGGAGAAAAAGCTTATACATAGGTGACGTCCCGTAAAATATATTGGATTGAAACAAAACTCAACTATATTTTAGCCTAAATAAAACTCGTCCAGTCCAAAATACTGGAGAAAGAGCTTATACACAGGTGACGTCCCGTAAAATATATTGATTGAAACAAAACTCAGCTACATGCTAGTCCAAACAGAACTTGTCCAGTGTAACATACTGGAGAAAAAAGCTTACAAACAGATGATGTCCCGTAAAATATGTTGGATTGAAACAAAACTTAAATATATGCTAGTATAAACATAATTCGTCTAGTATAACATACTGGAGAAAAAACTTATACACAGGTGATGTGCTGTAAAATATACAGGATTGAAACAAAACTAAACTATATTCTAGTCCAAACATAACTCGTCCAATATAACATATTGGATTAAAAGCTTACACACAGGTGACGTCTCGTAAAATATATAGCATTGAAACAAAACTTAACTATATACCAGCCCAAACAGAACTCGTCGAGAAAAAGCATACACACAGGTGACGTCTAGTATATTTAAAACCCTAATAGTACGAAAATCAAACTAAAACCTAACGAAACAACAATAAGATCGAAAATCCAAACATATTATTGTAAAAACAACACTCAACTAGATAATTTTGAAGAAAATTAGACAAGATTCAAAGAAAAGTGGTTTGACGAAAGCCAAATCCGTCGGCAATGTTGTGCAAACAAAGAGGCGGGCGATAAAAAGTAAAAAGTAACTAAACGGTATGTGAAATCGTTCAAGGGCAATTATGTCATTTGCCAATATATTTTAAGTTAAACTGGCTACAAATCGATGACGTCACCTATGCTCGCTATTTTTCGATAGCCAACCGTAAAAGTGGCTACGCCACGCGATTTTGACATATTTTTGGGCTGATACTTTCTGTTTGCTTGTAATATCTGCATCTTCTTGATACTTTTTTTTAATAATATTCACTTTCTACATAAAAAAATACTATGAGCTTAAATATTTGAGCACTATTATTAATAAGAATTCATATAGTCGGCCCAACTTTCTTCTAGGGGTGAGAGGTTGTCGACGACGGAGATCCTTGATAGAATGATGTGGAGATGGTGAATTATGGTAGAATTATTGTAGATCTCTACTATTACCTGATGTTGTTTCTGCTTCGGTCCCCCTATTATCTTGTTATTGTACTCGTCCCTTTTCTTCCACATTACTGTATCTTTTTTGCTAAACTGTTGTGACTATCCTTGCATGAGACGAGAGTTTATCAGAAACAACCTCTATACATGCATATAAGGTAGGGAAATATAAGGTGTGCGTATATACTCATACCCACTTTTGGGACTATACTAAACATATTGTTGTTATTGTTGGTCCCGCTTGCTTGGAATTGACGTGTAGTAATAATAGTAGTTGTAGCTAAGTTGACCAATTGAAATATATGGAGCAGGCTTCATGATTAAAATTGATAAACTATTACCAAAATAATGCTTGGAAATCATAAAGCAATTAAAAAGAGAAGTTAATGTTACTATATTAGCACCGAACAATTTTTATTATTTTCATCTCATTAGCTCTTAGAATAACATCACGAGTCACACATCTTCATTCATTTTGAACCAAATAAGAAGGAATGCTACAACACAAATCGCTGGTATAAATTTGCTCATCGGACTCCGGCCCGAATAAAAGAAGAGGATAGGCTGATAGCAAGTGTAAAATATGATGAATTCTCACTATACATAAATTATGAGCTTAAATAATGGAGCGACATTCTTAATTACGTGAGAAATTAAAAAATAGTCAGATTTATCGGTGATCGTTGAAAAGTAGCTAACTTTTAAAAATTATCGAAATTTAGTCACTTTAAATCTGAGCGAAAACGTTGTTCAAAGTCCGGAGAAATGCCGCCCTCTACCTAGCATAAGTATGTTTGAACTCCCGTAAATTTTACGGGAGTTCCAGGATAACTCTGCTGGAACTCACGCAAATTTTACGAGAGTTCAAACATAATTATGCTGGACCTCGCACATTTTACTGGAATTCTAGCAAGTATAATTGTCCACTATAATATACTGGAGTTTGGAGCATTGGTGCTCCAGTCTCCCGCAAATTTTACAGGAGTTAGCAAAGTATACCGGTCCAGCATAATATGCTGCAGTTCGTACACAAATGCATCAGAATTCTCGTATATTATACTGGATCGGTCCCTATTGCAGGAAAATAGTGGTTATTTTTTATTGACTTGATAAACGCTGGCTATTTCCAATATAAACACTCACTATACCATGATATTTTAACAAGGATTTATGTGGACGGTCCAACTTGCTTGGGATTGACGACCTAACGGGTAGTAGTATGCAATTGCGGTAGCTAGATTGACCAATGGAAATATAATGGAATAAGATTCATGAGAAAAGCTGATAAACTATTATCAAAACTTAATAAATCAACAAATAACGCCTGGAAATCATATGGCCTCACACTGCGTAATCCAATAATATAAGTCTATAACTAAAAATCCCCAGTAATATGCCTTGAAGACTTCTACATCCTTATGTATCTTTAATTTTCCATATCGTCCTCAACTGCTTATTCATAAATTTCATCTGTTTCAGGATCAATTTTCCTGCTCTGAATAAGGTTATTATGGCGCGCATCAACCACATTTTTACCTTCCTCTGGTTTCGCAAGTATGATCTGCATTTTTAATAAATTCACGAGTTACGGCAACAAAACATGCAAAACTGGAAAGAACAAAGGATAAGATGAATAAGATGAAGCTAGAGTATTTCCATGAATTTATTATCTCTGTCCATGTATTCATCAACTATTGAGTAATCATACTTGGCTGAGCATAGACTAGTTTATTCAGGCAGTCTGCAAGCTTGCTACAGCAAAAAATGGAATTTGGTTTCTTAATGACAATGACAAGAGCAAAACCTACACCTATAAAAATGTGGGTTCCGGGAAGGAGTAGTGCATGCATACACAGACATGAGGCGGACCCAAAATTTTTACAGGATGAGATTATATTATTTTGTTCAACTAGTGCCACCTAAAGGCTTTTAGCGTTCAGGGTGTCAACTGCTTTAAATTAACTATTTCCAAGGTATATACCTATATTTATTGGATTTGGTCAAAGTTTACGGGGTCCGGTGACCCCTCACCCAATACACATGTGTCCGCCTCTGACGCAGCCCAGGGCAGAGAAGTTATTTTCGATAGACTCCCGGTTAAAAATTACATCGATAACAAGAAGAAAACTAATACGTACTTCATTTTTGCATAGTGGAATTAGCTATTGACTGCTTACATTATACCCTTTTATGGTATGGCTCTTCCCTAAATTCTACATAAATAGGCATATTTCGTGTACTGAGCTGCTCTAGTGCCAAAGTCTGTCATCTTACTAACTATAGACTACAAGCTCATGATATTGAACCAATGCATAACAAAGACTATATTATGATGGAGAAATTATATAACCTCCTCAAAGTAGAATCCTGCTTGTCAAAGAATTAGATGTTATAACTCTTCTGTTCTATTAGTTGTCATTATCTATTCCTTTGCCAGTCCCACATAATTATTTTCTCCTCTTTTCGGTGCACACACGACAATGACAATAACAATAACAAATTTAGTATAAATTCATGACTGGGATCTGGGAAGGAAGGGCAATAAATATGCTGACGTTACCCTTACAATAAATATAGAAAAGTTGTTTCCAATATACCATCGGCACGAGGAAAGATGGAAATAGAATATAATTCAAGAATCTAAATTAAGTTTTTTGTTCCTCAGCATTACAGAGAAGATAAATCATAGCCATATAGGAATAATAAGAACTATGATTAAGGTACTAAGTTCTGCATTATGTATGCTAAACAAAGCGAAAGATTTTTTCTTTACATTTTTTTTTCATACCTTAGGAGCTGAAATTTTCAATTCTGCAGGCCATTTCAGTTGTTTCTTCTGCACAGGATAGCGCAATTTTACTGTCCTTTCCAGTTGTTTCTTCTGCACATAATATAGCACAAATGCCAAGAGTTAGTTATGTGACTTTAGCTATTTTTCACAGAGATTTTTCTGCTGTTGCAAATTTAGGCTATGCTTCTCCAACCATAATTATTTCTAATCTTTTTTTAATATTGTTAGGATCAGGGGTAGAGCTATTACTTTGGTACGAGTTCGGCGAAATAAAAAAGTAAACCTCATATTTGTCTTAAGAAATCTATTGAATATGTATAGATTGGAAAATATTATTGGGTCGGGTCTACCCATAAGGGTTGCTGATGATCCATAAGCCCATTCAAAAATCCTCCATCTAAACCCTATTTATAACCTATTTCCTAATGTTTCTTGTGTGAAACAAACGACGACTAGGGTAAAATTCTGGGTAGTAGGCTGTGGACAAATCAATGCATACACAATAAGCGGTGACACTATTTATGGGTACTGCAGACCGCTTCCGCTAAGGAGAAACCCGTACTCTAACTAGTAATTTTCGGGTAAATACAATAGTAAAAATTATTAGTTTACAACCTAGTAATTGGACTAGAATCTCAAAGTCATAAGCTTCAAATCCAAGTGCTGTCTTTGATTAGAATATGCTGATCAGAGGTTTTTTCAGACCTTAAACTTAGGTGAATTTAGCTAAACTAATAATCTACTGTGAGCAAACTATTGTAACAAATAATAACAATGAGATTAAAGGTTGATTGAAAACATCTACTAATAAATAAAATATATTGAACCAATTTGCATCATATTAGACAAACTCGTCGTTTGATAATGGGTGAGCTTCAAGGTGTTCAATCCTTATTGTGATCTGTTATGTAGCCCTCGCTATGGGCGTGGTGAGTATGTTCATGTTTCTTAGTGGGAAGGTAAAGTGCATTACGTGTGGTAGTAAGAGTTCAGACGCAGGAAGACCAAATTGGTTGTGCTAGGTGTATCATGGTGAAAGGTATACATGTTATGATTTGAGCAGGTGCAGCGCATGTTCATGTACTAATGTTGATGATATAATTGTATAGTATTAAGATTTATGTTGTTGATATACATTGTGATGTCTTGTCGATTTGCGGATGTATTGTTAGGATGATTTTGGTGATTCGCTGGCAGGTGGATAGGCCAAATTGCAGAGGAAACTCTGTCGAAATTTCTGGAAAATTTGGGGCTTAGAAAATAATTCTGTCACCTGGAGAATAGGCTTAAATGGTGTGTGTATAAATGCGAGAGTTGCAAAAGAGTTAAGATGTGTGATGATTCGAATCTCTGCCGAACCTTGTAAATAACTTGAGTTTAATCTAACTAGAACATTATGGCATCATTTGAGTAAGAATGCTATGAGTGGCTGAAAGTGCTTGGGTGTATGACTCCGAGCCAAGTTGGGGAAGTTGTTATTGATTAACTAATTGCACTGTTGTGTGCTATGTTGATGCTGTCTCTGGGTATGTTGGGAAATCTTGATAAAGGTTATGGTGCTTCGTAGATGTGAAAAAATACTAGGATGTTTTGAACTTATGTTGGTAAAAAATGTTTGGTGTATAGAAAATAAAGGTAGCTAATTGTATCTGAATGTAATCATGTTCTGCGATGTCAGAGTTCTAACAAGGCACGAGTGGTTCTATTTAATAAGACAGTTGAATGATAACTGAATAAGGGTGAATGACGCCGGAGAATAGTCCTGCGGTATTCAAGATTTTGCTTATAACGGTTAGGTGTTTTAAGGTTGTGCATGCGGCTAAAGATGGTGGTTTCATTAGAAGAGATCAAGACTTGTGTTATATTATGTGAATGATGGGATTCTATGTATCCATATTGGAAGGTAATGATAACAAATTCAAATCGCAGGAAGTTCTTCAAATAAAGTATTGTAGAAGGTGGTACTCTGGGAAACATTTGAGAGAGTATTCGGCAGCCTGTGAGCCTTAGACCGTGTGGTATTGTGTATGAGTCTCGTGTGGTAACCTGAGTTGAGGTATTATGATCCTTCAGTAAAGGAGAATATTAAGTTAAAGATGATAATAAATCGGAACAGTATGAAAAGGGCACGAGTAACTCCTAGTGTGTGTTCGAGGTAATGAGCCTTGCAGTTATGGTGTAACAAAGTTCTTGATGAGCTGGCAGTTGCGTAGCTCGATGTGGGTAAAAGGATTCAGTCCTGGCAGTTAAGCTTATGCAATAAATGGGAGGAAAGAGTTGTGATGTGTTTTGTCATGGTTTGAAAATGAGTATATTCCTATTTGTATGCGAAGCATGGAATGGGCAATGAGTTTTCTCTATCTGGGATCATGAAAGTTCTTGACTAGTTGAGTGCGCCGATGTTTGCGGCGTAGGAAAGGAATATGAATTTCCATGTTATCTTAGTGTGGTATGGTATATGCGATGTGTTATGGAAAGTTGATAATGGCATATTCAAGGCTTTGAGATTTGTTCATATTATATGGGAAGTCATTAAAAATCCCCAAGCAGCGTGGGCAGCTGCAGATAATCTGAGAATCAAACTTCCTGGTGATTAAGGAAAATGGTTCTGCTATTCTTGTGATTTGGCATAGGGAAATTTCTGAATGGCGTACATGGTATGAATGAATGCTTGATGTGTGTTACATGTTCGTACGGTGGGGAGTGGAATCAGGCATAGTGATTCATGTGTTATATATGGGTTGGAGACTAGAAGTTCTCATAATCCGCCTACGCAGTGGTGGTATATCGTGTGTATCAGCACCGTATAGCGGTTGTTGGAAATTGGAAGCACCAGTGGCTCTCTCGTTACTTGATAAGATGAATTTGGACAATGATATAAGATTGCAGACTAGTTGTCATTAGTCAGGTTGTCTAGACTGATGTGATATGGACTATGTCAGAAAAATGTCACAAACTGCGTGGCAGAGAGCATCTGGTCATGCTCCAGCAGAGTAGAGGTACCTTAAGGCCAGCGGACGGCTGGTAGGTATTGCTTGTCAGTTGGGCCTTCGTGACGGATGTCAGTGTAGAGGTATCTACCATTGATTCAGCTCTAGTATTGAGGAACTTTGTCGGATGCGTTTCATGTGACCGAGCTTGAGGCTATATATATATATATATATGTTTGTTGCAATGAGCAACTTGACTCGATGTGCATTCTCCTTGCTAGATGTATTCGTGGATCGGGTGGCACGCCGCCACAGGTATAGTATTTGGATTGAGTGGCACACCGCCACGTATATGGTATCAGGATCGGGTGGCACTCCGCCACAGGTATGGTATCTGGATCGGGTGGCACGCCGCCACGGGTATGTTATTGGAACGGGTTGCGCGCCGCAACAGTGTGATGTGGAAAATATAGCTTCCTATATATTACTTTGTATACAATACTTCCTAGCTTCTGAGGAATAGTCCATATTGGGTATCGCTCGGGGAATAGCACAGTAGTTGTGTCCTTTCAGGATTTGATAGCGTATATCAATTGTATCACCGTAGGTGTGATTGATTTCTTGAGTTCAGACCTAAATATGTGCATGGCTGACGGTTCTGAGCATGGTGACTTGAGGTGCTTCAGGAGTAATAGTGTTTGGATAGAATCAGGAGCGGTGGCAAGGACACGTGGTGTTATGACCTTTCGAAGAGGATTCAGGTACTCTAATTCTATGATGTGAGACGAGATCTCAGCTATGTGGTGCGATGGTATTGAGGAATTTGAATTATAGCTCTTTGTGTGAGTCTGTTGTCATGAATCGAGTGTGTTCAAGTCGTTCTTATTGGAGCCTGTGTTGTGCTCGATGCAGCTTAGGCCAGTGTTGAGGTGTCATATCACCAGTGTGGTGTGTTATAATCGGAATGATCGCTTGAGTCATTAATGAGTGTGAGCATATTTGATCATAGCTTGTTAGAACAGTAATATCGAGGTTTGGCTCCGAAAACTAATGTGGTATCAGTTTTAAAAGGGAAATGGATTCACGAATGGTTGACCCGAGAGATGGGTTTGGTATATCGCGTGCTTCAGTTGCCGTGGGCAGGATATGAAGGTGTTGGAATAAGACTAGCTAATGAGAAAGGTTTTTTCTGCTAGTATTTGGCTATTGTGGCCAGTTGTCGTGATTAGAGATTATTGTATCGAGTTATTGGGTTGTTTGATACATCATGTGATCTCACCCGGAGTGGCGAGTTGGCTATTATAGTTGGATCGTGTGTACTCTGAGTATAGATGTGGGATTCAGATTTGGTATATGATTTCGAAAGTGGAATGCGGTTTATGGTTCAGATAGACTGTGGAAATTCAGCTATACTATGTCATCGGACTTATGAAAGATAGGGTGAATTGGTATCACCCCGAGTATATGCTTGGTGAGGTCATTCAGCTATTGTGTTGAATCTAGTACAACTCTTGGTCCGCTCGAGGACGAGCGTTTGCTTATGTTGGGAAGAATGTGATAACCTGGCCCGTCATCATGTGAGTTATCACCTCGTTATCCCCATTATATGCTTGTTGATATGTTGGGTAAGTTTGAGTCAAATCGGGTTGAGTTTGGTTGAATTGAGACAAATAGTCTCTTAGAAGAAGGAATATTTGGGAAAAGTCAACCGGATGTTGACTTGTGAGTTAGAGAGCTCGGAATCGAATTTTAATGATTCGGTCAGCTCTGGGAGGTCATTTGTGGCTTAGGAGAGCAATCGGAATCGAATTTGGTGGTCCGGTGTAGAAATAAGCTTGAATTGGCTAAGGTTGAATTTTGGCGAAATCCGAACGGTGGGTGAGATTTTGATCCGGGAGTCGGAATGGAATTCCAACAATTCCTATAGCTTCGTTATGTGATTTTGGATATGTCTGCAAATTTTCAAGTAATTCGGACATCGTTTGGTCGGGTTTTGATCGAATGTGAATTTTTAAAGTTAAAGTTAAACTTAAGCTTGAATTTGTTGAAAACGGACGATTTTGATGTTAACGATAGAGTTTTGATGATTGGAACAAGTTCGAATAAGGTTATAGGACGTGTTGGTGCTTTTGGTTGAGGTCCCGGGGGCCTCGGGTGAGTTTCGGGGTGGTTTCGGACCATTTCTAGGCCATTTTTAACTGCAGGTTTATGTCTGTAGCAGTGTTCTACGCGATCGCGGACAATGGGTCGCGATCGCGGTGAGTAAAATGTGCGAAAAATATTAATGAATCGCG
The DNA here is from genome assembly GCA_032618575.1 of Nicotiana noctiflora. NCBI lineage: Eukaryota > Viridiplantae > Streptophyta > Magnoliopsida > Solanales > Solanaceae > Nicotiana > Nicotiana noctiflora. The sequence goes on along the minus strand of JASVEL010011332.1, from coordinate 136,556 downwards.
ATCGCGTGAAATGCTCCGCGATCGCGAAGAAGGAAATTTCTGTTGCATTCATCCTAATTCGGAAGCTCATATATTTTTATATACAAGGATTTTTAAGGTGATTCAAAAATGAAAGTTGTATCTCATCGTGTCTAGTTTTCAGAAGCTAAAGAAATATGGATTTGGAAATCCGTGTCAAACAGTATGGACGTTACACTATAGGGTGTCCGAGAAGGATCTCTAATACTCATGTACAAATTGGGAAACTTATATCTTGAAATGTATAAGGATTCAGGAAGTTAGCAACAAATGAAAGTATCCCTATGTGTCTAGTTTCCAGAACATCAAACCATTCATCATTCAGAGTTGTGTGCAAAAAGCTATGACCATTATACTGAAGCCTGTCCGGAGAAATTGGAATTTGTTCACCGCGATAGCGAAGCTTTTCCCGCGATCGCGAAGGGTAAATTTTGGGCCAAATTTTGTTCTCCGCGATCGCAGAACCCTTCCCGCGATTGCGATGAGTAATATGCTTGGGCAGAATATTTTTAAAACATTCCAGTCGCAAAATCAACCCATTTTTCCACCATTTTTGGTCATTCTTGAGAGCTTTTCGACGGGAATTGAAGGGATTTCGACGGGGAATCGTTGGAGGTAAGTTTTATGAGTTAAATACATGATTTTATCAAAGAATCTTCCATTAATTCTCTGAATTTGGGTAAGAAATCAAGAAAATTAGGGCTTTGAGCAAAAATCTTAAAATGGGGATTTGAAGGACCATTTGTAGTCCGAATTGGGAGTTCTTGGTATGTACGGAGTCGTGGAGAGACGAGGATTCCGAAAATGTAAGTTTCATAATTTTTCAAGAAGCATACCAAAAGTCGGATTTTGACAACTTCGTGGGTTTTGGTGTAAACCGAGTTATTTCGATTGGGTTATATCTAATTAGCCTATATTGATGTATTCTTATAAATTTTGAGCAGATTTGGCATCCGAGGAGATTGATTTTCGAGGCAAGCACGAGGAGAGCTAGGACTTCTACCGGTTCGAGGTGAGTGGTGATAGTAATTAATGTACTGAGGATTTGAAACCCCGTACTAGCACTTCACAGTGCTATGTTGAGATGAGACACGCGTCTTGTGACGAGCGTGGTGACATTGTGATTGGGGACTTGGACTTGGTCCTTCCCGACTAATAGTACACTGTGTGTTATGACTGATAATAAGATTATAACTGTGCAATTGGGCTGATAGCCATGTTTGGGGCCTTGTGCCGATCTATAGAGCATTAGGGAACCTATAGAGCTAGGTGACCCTTATATCATGTTGGAAACATACACTCAGCCGTAATTACAACTGTATATCATATTACGAGCCAGTACTAGATGTGTACTTTGAGAGATACTACCTAGGGTGGAATTCCCTATTCTAGCTGAGTGGGCCCGAGAGGCCAGGTCTATATTGACTAAGATAGGGTCGAGGACCCACTGTGATATATTATATTGGGCCTGAGAGGCGGAGTGTATACAGAAAGGGATAGGGTCAAGGACCCATTATGAGGTATTATATATATATATACCTATTTTGGATCGGGCTGCATGCCGCAGCAGTATATATGTTGGATCGGACTGCACGCCACAGTAGTATACATGTTGATCGGCAGTAATATACATGTAATATATATGTGGGACGGACTGCACGCCGCAGTATTATTGCGCTTGGGCTGTAGGAACCCCTTCGGAGTCTGAGTCTGCACACATTCTCAGTGAGCGCTGGTGTATATTATGGGATCAGGCCGCGCGCCGCAGCAGTATAGATATATATATACATATATATATTGGATCGAACTGCACGCCGCAGTAATACATGTATGGATCTGGCTGAACGCCGCAGTATCATAGCGCTTGGGCCTAGGTATCCCCTCCGAAATCTGTATACACCCCCAGTGAGCGCCGTCGATGTTAAATGGAGCGGGCTGCGCGCCGTATCGATATATGTATTGGAGTGGGCTGCACGTCGCAGCATTATACTTATTCATATCCTTATACATACTTAAATACTTATACATTATAGACATATGTATATGTCTCCATATATTGAGATGGCTGTATACCGTACTGGTACGAGTGAGGATGTGGTCAGTGTGGGACCTAGATGAGATAGATGTGGACTGGAGATCAGGATACTCATTATAGTGATGACTAACCTGTGGGGGTTGCCTTAGAACTGTTTATATAGAACCGGAGTTCTTACTTTCAGTTATTGCTTATTATTATTACTCACTGAGTTGAAATATACTCACCCCACTCCCCTACACTTTTTGTGCAGATTCACAGGTGCCAGAGAGCAGTTGAGTTGTTGTTGCTGCTGATCATCATCTACTTTTGCGGAGACTACGAGGTAGCTGCCAGCGTTTGCAGAGCCTGTTTTCTCCTTCCTTATCATGTTGTTGTCTTCATTTTGCCTAGACTTGTTTGTATTAGGATGTTATTCTGTAGAGGCTCAGTCTCGTGACAGCACGATATGTTGGGACCGTACTTCGTATGTTGTTACTATCATGCTTATCATTTGATATGATCACTTGCTGTTTAAGTTTAATTTGATTAATAATTGGCTGGTTTAAGAGGTAATATGGTCGGGCTTGCCTAGCATTGTGTTGGGCGCCATCACGACCGGGGTTTGGGTCGTGACAACACCAAACTGCAACCTTGATCCTCACTTTGTATTTCCATGCTACTCACTGCACATAACGTTCCAACATACGATAGAACATGATTTCAATCGTAACTGTGTAATCATTAATATTTTAACACTTCATCACATAAGAACTTTTCACTTAACTCATTTCAGGAGAATTATAGAAATACACAGGTAAATTCCCATAATCGTAGAATATGCAAATCTGCAAGTAGTGGTCCAAGCCATCATAACAATTCCGGATTTTGCTTCCACTTACAAGCCATAACAGAAGAATGCTTCTGAATAACATCAATTACGGTGGCCGACAAGCCTCACATGTACCGTCACAAATCATACACATGACTTGATCACGCTGAATAAGCTGATCCCTGGCCCTAATTTGCCAATTCAACTATGGCTAATCAATCTACCTTCTTCCAATCCATCCTTGCTTGCCTTAGAAATAATACTATCTCTATTCAACACAGAACATACTCTATCCACACTCACCTCGAGTGACCGTGAATCACAAGACCATTCTATCTCAAATCTCATGAACCATTTTGTACCTCCCAAATGTTACACTTCGAGTCAAAACTTCTTAAAACATTTTGCGCCTCTTCTCATAGGCTGCTAACAAGCTTGATTCTTTACCCACATTCATATGCTTCAACATCATTAGGTATTACGTCTCACCTTATTAATTTACCATGACCGCTGCTGAGAGCCACCCGCTCAAACTTAGTCTCGAATATCATTAACCCTATAAATCTTCCATCACATGAGTACCTCTTTGGCGAAGAACCTACTGAATCACTTTCCCCAGAATATGCATCTATATAATGCAACATCATGAATTTTTCCCCACGTCTGAACATAGTCTAATAGTGCCAACGATAGCGCACCTTTAATACTTCATTTGCTCAAATTGCCACTACTGATCTTTTCCCATAGCTGAGACAGTCAACCCATACGCTAATACACAAACATCTCACGTGTAGTTAACTCTGCAACCCCATCATAAGTGGTGGGACTCTCCCACTTAGCTTGAAGCCATTATTTCAAATTTTGGAATTCACCAAGATTCCCTATCTTTCATTGGCATAACCTTGTGCGATCAATCGCATAAATCTTTAGATTCTCTCTGCAACACCCCATTCTTTCATACTTTGATTCACCCAATAAATTCACACGATCGATCCTTTTGCTACATAACCAATAAAATTCTTTTGGAAGCCTCGCCAACCATGCGACTGCTAACTTGCTTACTTGGGTAACCCACCCATAGAAGGTTCTCCCTGGCATCTTCTAAAACTGCTGCACATGGTACAATCACTACGACATCAGTAACTCTTCCTAAGTTTGGGCTCACTCTCTAGATGCACGGGTCCATTTACCCCTTATGGACATCATTTGAAGGTGCAACAACACCCCTTCCAATTCAAGCTTATGATGTATCCTTCCTCATTTAAGGGGCTCATGTCCGTTGTATTTAATCTCCTGTCGCGCCAGAACCCGTACTTCAAATTAGATCCGTAGACCCTAGTAGTCAAGCACGAATGTTCCCAAATTGTTCCAAATTTTTCTTAAGGCACGTAGTGTGCTTACCACCAGCCCTATACAGCTCCGCCACTCTCTCACTTTGGGCAAGCTCACTCCTTTAATTAATTGGTCGACATGCGCCCCCTAAACTTGGCCTTTTAAAAATTTTAAAACTCCTCTTGACATTTCCCACGTGTCTTTCGCATCTTCTGCTGCTCAGTTGTTGCCCTAATAGAATTATCTTCGTAGAACTTGAATCCATAATTGCTAATACTCCAAGCCTTCCCGAAGGTCATATTTCTCAAATTGTCAACATCTAGAACACTGATTAAATCCTGAACCAACGCATCCTGTTATATCTAATAATTGCATCCCTGATACTATTTAAAAATATCTTTCCCCAAGGGAAATTTGACAAAATTATAACAGATAAACTTAATACATCCATTTAGGACATTAACACCCCAATATTGAAAGAACTCCACCGGGCTTGTAATCACCAAGTGTCATTACTTATGCCAGTCCACATCTGACCATCCTTAGCTCGATTACCCGTTCCCCTGCCGTGAAATGAAATACTAAGTCTCTTGACAACACACTGAGTAGATCTCCCTTAAAATCATTCACTACCCTGACATGTGGGAAAACACCTAACATTACAACAAAACTGCGGAATAATCACTCATAATAATCATGGCAACCTGTGCTAGCCTCAAGGCTCTTAGAAGTTCTGTTACTAACCTGAACACCAGAATATCCTTCCACTAGGTGACTATAATAGTCCTAGAAACTATACCGGGAGAATCATCCTGCACCATATCTATATTGCCATTACAATCCTTCAATTTCTTATTTATAACAAGAGCTCGTGTCAGATTGAGTAGAAAAAAAAATCAAAGGCATAAGCCTCAAAGGAATTGAACTATACGATAAGGAAACAAAGAAGGGAAGTACTCCTAACAGTCTTGCAGCCTCCCGAGGATAAGTACAAACGTCTCCATACTGATCCACAACACTTGTGCATGACTCGTGAGACTAACAGGAACCTAGTGCTCTGATACCATATTGTCACGAACCAAATCCACTACGGGTCATGATGGTGCCGGAAACCGCTGTCAGGCAAGCCACTTAAATTACCAATTTAAAATTCTCTTTTTAAATACATCAAATTCCTGAAATTTCCTTCAATTTTTCATAAATAAAAGGTTTTTTCTTCAATTCAAATCAAATAATAACAATTAATTCAAATTTTTTGAAAACTATCCCAGAACCCGGTGTCACAAGTGCATGAGCGACTATTGATAAGTAATATAAAATACAACATTCGTCCGAAATACATAGGACATGGAATAAATAATGAAAATGCAGAAAGGAACTACACTAGCTGCGGGTCGCCTCGCAAATTGCAGCTCACCTAGTCCCAAAATTATCCATGCTACTACGCCCAGTAAGCTTCTAGGAGTATATATATACATGTGCAACAAAAATGCACAGAAGTGTAGTATGACTACGTAATCAACGTGTACTCAGTGAGTAACCCGCCTAATAGCGAAAGGGTAGAGACGAGATGGCCAACTCCGACACTCACTAGAGGTCAATTAACAAAATTCTATAAGTGTGAGGATAATCATGAATTTGTATAGAAGTTCTAATTGTGAAGCGAGAAAAACAGGTAAACACATTCAATAATAAATCACGGGCTTCCAAAGTCTGTTCTTTATTATCTTATCAGTTTATGTCAAGCCACGTATTGCTAATTACACATTTACAAGTTTCGAGTATCAGATAAATATGCACAAATCACACCGAGGCGACGACCCACTCCAACAGGAATGTAAACTGTGCACTGCCGAGGGTCGAGCGGCACGAACCATAGATGCATCTATTCTCACCGAGGCATTCGGCCCGTTCGATAAATAAACATATATCCTGCTTGCGAATCATCCATGCGATGTAGGCACGCATAAAATACATTCTCTAGTAGGAAATTAAGAGTTTATCGGGGCTATTTTATCAAACAAAGAAACAAAATCCTCTTTTATCAATTCAAGAAATGAAGTTTAATCCTTTCGAAATTCATGTACTAGTTCAGCTTGATTTTTAACAATTCAAATGTCAATAAGGTTTCAAATATCCCAAGTATAGCATGCTTTTGGGTCCTAGGCTACCCCGGACAATAGCATAATAGTAGCTACGCCCGGACTCTCGTTACCTCGTGCGTATATAGCCCCCACAATTAGGAGAACATTATTAATTTAACTCACCTATGGGGTAATTTCCCCCTCACAAGATTAGAAAGGAGACTCATCTCGCTCCGAAGACTCATAACCGGCATTCTACATTCTTCCGAAAGCTTGAACCAACACAGATTGCATCAAATCTAGCCAATTAACCACAAACAAATGAGGACATGCTCAAATACTTGTTAACAATTCAAATTATACTAATCCCCAAATCCGTTTAGTCAAATGACCAAAATTCCCTCAGGCCCACGTGCCCCGGAATCCAAAATTATTTGAACATAAAGATGACCCATAACCTTAGGAACTCAAATATATAATTTTCTCTTAATTCCATACTCAAAATTGTGCTCAAAATCAAAGATTTCAAATTCTCAAGGTTTTCAACCAAAACCCCAAATTCCCATAATTTCCTTGCCTAAATCCATGTGTAAACCTTGTATTTAACTCAAAGATAGCATTAATTACGTACTTCATGACAATTGATGGAAATGGCACCTCCAAGCTGCTCCCCATCGACTCTAATGGAAGAAAAGTGTGATTGAAATGAATTCAACCCCGAACTTAAAACATCTCACTGCCTCAGCTGTTTCCGTTTCTACTGATGTCACTTCTGCAACTTTTTATCGCTTCTGTGGCTCCTTCACAAGCCTCCCTTATTTGCTTCTACGATGCCACAACTGCAGGTGCTGTAGCGCTTCTGCGGCTGCTCAGCCGCATCTACGATCCTCTCCATTTTGGCCCAAACCGCTTCTGCGGTAAAAATTTTGCCTCTGTAGGGCCACTTCTGTGCTCCGAAATTCACAGAAGCTGAAATACCAGAGGCAGCAGCTCCAGCTCCTTCTCAAACTCTAAATTTGATCCGTTAGCCACCCGAAATCCATTCGAGGCCCTCGGAACCCCAACCAATCATACCAACCAATCCCAAAACACAGTATGGACTTGCTCGAGGCCTTAAGTCATAACAAACAACGCTAAAACCATGAATTACACCCCGATTCGAGCTTTATGAACTTTGAACTTTTCAACTTCTATTTCTGATGCTTAAACCTATCAAATCATGTCCGATTGACCTCAAATTTTGCATACAAATCATATTTGACACTATGGAACTACTCCAACTTCTGGAATTGGATTCCGACCCTAACATGAAAAAGTCAACCTCCAGTCAAACTTCCTAAAAACATTCAAATTTCTATCTTTAGCCAAATGATTTCTAACGACCTACGAACCTCTGAATTCACTTCCAATCGCGCTCCCAACTCTAGAATCACCATACGGAGCTATTCCTAGACTCGTAATCTCAAGCAGATATCGATAACGCTGAAATGCACTTCAAGCCAAACTTAAAAAAATTTCCTCTAAAATGCTAACTTCCACAATAGGCGCCAAAATGCTCCCGGGTTATCCAAAACCCAATCCGGCCATACGCCCAAGTCCAAAATCGTCATACAAACCTGTTGGAACCCACAGATTTCAATTCCGAGGTTGTTTACTCAAAATTCAAATCCTAGTTCATTCTTTCAACTTCTAGCTTCCAAAATGAGAATTCTCTTCCCAAATCAACTTTGAACTTCCTGAAATTAAATTCCGACCACGCGTACAAGTCATAATACTTAAAATGAAGACGTTTTTGGCCTCCGATCGCTGAACTGAGCGCAAGTGCCCTAAACGACCGGTTGGGTCGTTACAGTTGTGGCTGAATTTCATTTTGAAACTCGAAGAAAACAAAGACGACATGATATATATTATATTTTCCAAATTATAGTAAAACTTTTATTATGTTGTTTAAATATTTTTCTTTTATTTATTTAACTATTATATGAAAGTTGAACATTATATTAAAATTATATTTAAGTTGTATGATATTGTAGTTGTATATAACTGAGTAGAAAGAATGTATGAAAATTATAGATAAATTGTATAATATACAATGAGTTGTATTAAATTTGTTTTTACTTTGTATAAATAAGATAAAAAATATACAACATACATATTGTATAAGTTTTGTATAAAATTTGCATTTAAGTTGTATGTTATCATAGTTCTATTTTATTGGGTAGAAATAATATGTAAAAGTTGTAGATTAGTTGTAGATAAATTGTATAATATTTAATTAGTTGTATAAAATTTATTTTTACTGTGTATAAATCAGATACAAAATATACAAAATTCATATTGTATGAAAGTTGAACAACATAGCGAATTCCCCCAAATTCACTGTGATTTCCCAATTCATATTATCTCTGATTTGTTGCTGTGTTTTTCTGTTTTCTTCCCATTCACTTATTTTTTCCTCCTCATTTTGAGTAACTGTTCTATGTGAGATTGCTAATTAATAAGCAACATTCTGTTACCTTTTCATGGCTTTCCCATATGGATATGGTGGTTGAAGTACTGTGTAAAAACTTAGATAAAACTAAAAAATTGAAAAATACAATCATATACCCCTTTTGAGTCTGTGATTCTTATTCTTAATATGAATATAATTAATTTTAGACATTACTTACTTTAAAATTACTAAACAAAAGAAAGTTAACATCAAGCCTTTTTTTTGCAGATCAAAGCACTTCATATGTCACAACAAGTGCAGTTTTTCTCCATTGTTCAGCAAAGATTGGTGATGCAATTAGGATCTGATACTGCACAAAAGCAACTATCAAAGTCTATTTTAGGTGTTGTATTTGGAAGTAATGATATAATTAAATTTAGCTCTATGCAAGATCTGTACTTTCTACCGAAGATATGGGGAGAAAGAGAGAATCTGGAGAGAAGAGGGGAGAGGGGAGAGGAAAAAAGGAAAATGGCCTAACTAAATCCCTTGATTGAAGGCCCAAATATGGATAGGGAGTCTTTTAAGGTGGATTGTATATATTTCGCAAACAAAAACACCTTCTGGAATGAGTATTCAACTGCTTGTATACCCAATAATTAACTAAACATGGACATTAAGGGTAATATAGTTTCAAATAGTGTATATTAATGAAAAAAATCCCAAATATAAAATACAATTATATTATTATTAAAATATTTAAAGTCTAAAATTCTCTTAAAATTTTGGTACAGTTAGGTAGAGTCAGTTAATACGATAAATTTTTTTCTTTCGCAAAATTAAATAATATATTAAGCTCTAATCAAATCCATATTTGTTCCTCTACATGTAACTTTTTCAAATGTTTCTCACGATTTTATTTTTTGCTTTCAACTCAAATTCTCTAAATTAGCTATTAATTTTTTTTGTCTTATTTGATTAATCCATACATCAAGAAGCAAGTTCATGTGTATCTCTCTTTTTTAACTAAGAAATTCTCGAGGCAAGTATTAAATAGTTCAAAGCTCGAGTAATCACGGGCTCATCCTTTATCATTTTTTATTTAATAATATATATTTGTATATGGGAGGGTTCAATAACATGACGTACGCCTAAACCACAGATCATGATTTGTACCCTCACCACCAGATCAAACCATGTAGGTTTTCTTTGCTCTCATGTTTATGTGGTTTTATATATGAAAGAAGTTTATGGGTCTTTAATATAATTTGATTTCTGACCACTAATTACATTGAGACCATTGCACATATTGTCTAACCAGCTTCATTTATATCTGGTGACTCAATGACACATTAATTACCTTTTATGTTCTTGTCATTATTATTTTAACTTAATTGAGATCCTATCAAATTTGGTTGAGAATACCAAGGTGGACAGGTAGCCCAAGAGAAAGGCTAGTAAAACCCTGATTTAGGCCCTCGAGATTTTGAGGCCCAAAAAAAGTTTACAAGTGAATTTATGATTTTATTTTTGTTTAGACAATATTAAATTTCATAACAACATACCCTGTAATGTCCCACACCATGAGGTTTGGGGAGGGTAGTGTATACGCAGACCTTACCCATACCTTGTGATGATAGAGAAGTTATTTCCGATAGATCTTACAATATTAAAGACCCTACAACCAAAATGTGTACAATTATGAAAGAAAACTGTACAATTTATATTCAATTGAGTAATGTGCAGTTTAATAGAAAATGTTGAGGAAACTGCATAATTTCCCCCAAATCTATATACAAAGTTCTAACTATACACTTTTTTTTGTGGGAATTGTAGTACCCCCCTAAACTTGCTGGACTGGAACCGAGTAAAAATACATACGGTGTAGATACACACATTATTTATTAAAAATTGTTGGGCCCCTCATTCAATTTCCCTTTTTATCCTTTTTTACCTTTACACTTAAACATAACACATCAGACCCAAAAATCCCCCCCCCCACTCTTCAGACTATCTGCAGTTATTGATCCTTAACAAAATCATCATGACATTAAAAAAATCTTTGTTCTCTTGTAATTGGATATTAATCGTTCGAAAACAAGCATAAAGCCCATATTTAATAATTCGATTCATGGAAGGGGAGGTCAAATTTGAAGGCTAAACAAGAATAATGTTCTAGGATTTTTTGTGTATCGATTGAAGGTCAGATTGGAAGGCTAAAATTTTTATTCATCTCAATTAAAGAGGAAAAGTTAGTTCTTTACTGCAGTTGATTACTTTTGCTTTAGTTTAGGGTCTTCAAATGCTTTTAGACATTGCGATTTTGTGTTTGGCAGATCAAATTTGAGGTTTTCTGTCTGCATGTTAACCTTAGAGATCCAGTGAAAAGTTTTGGTTTTTAGAAATTAAGTATTTTTCTAATACTAGTATCTATAGTTTGTCGAATTCTACTAAATTTGATTTTATCGATTTTTTGTTACTTTGTTTACATATAGGTATGAGTGAGTTTACTTTAATCACTTTAAGATTATATCATGGTGGGGTCTTATATTTTGGAAATGTGGAACCAAAACATGTTGATGGGATAATGAGTTAATATTTGGATATTGATGTGGATACCCTATCCTATTTTGTGTTGAAGGATTATATTAAAGAATTAGAGTACAACTTAAGTTATAAATTTAGTATTCAGCCACCTAACTGTGGCATTTTAGGATATATTGCGAATGACAGGGTTCATTTAGAAATTGGTAAGTCTTTACAACATGGGGCTTTTTTGGAAGTATAAGTGCACATATCTGAGGAGGAATCTTGTTCAGCTTTTAACAAAGGGTCTGATGAATTAAGTGAAGATAGTGTTGATTCTGAACAAAGTGACTACTTTGGAGGGGGGAATTGATTTTACCAGTGATGTACATAAGGACTACATAGAGATTAGGAAGGAAAGCATATCATTTGAAAGGAGAAAAAGAAAGGAGAAAGCTGATGTTGATAAAGTACCATGTTATAATGTTGGGCTAGATATTGGTTTTATTGAGACTGAAATAGGTAAAAAATAAGTGTAGAATGAAGGCTAGGTGGTGATGAATTATATTATCCAAGTAATGATATTTTTATCTTTGAAATGGTTAAAGATGAAAGTTGGAATGAAGATGGAAAAGACATGAAGGTAAAGCTAACAAAAAGGAGATCCAAATCTACAAAAAGTGTGAAGTTAGATCAAATATGTAAAATTATTGTATGAAAATTGGGTATGATCTTTAAGAGTGTTGATGACTTTTGAGATACAATAACTAGGTATGCACTACTAGTTGCTGTGGCTAAGTATGGTAATAACCAAATAATTCCACTTACTTGAGCAATAGTTAAATATGAGAAGAAAAGTGCATGGTCATGTTTCTTAACTTTACTGAATGAAGACTTGGGTTTGGGTGATGGCATAGGCTTAACATTGATCACTGACATGAATAAGGTATATTTCAGCTGCTGCAACTTTGTATTTTATGAGCTTCATTTTCCTTCCTTAACACTGACTTACGTTTCATTTTAGCAATTAAGGAATTCTTTCCAACTTGTGAACAAAGGAAAGAAGGCTTACATTTCATTTTAAGCAGCATTAAATTGCTTACAATAAGAAGGCTTAAAGAAATTAGAGACAAATCAAGGAATGTTGGTTCACAACCCCAATAATCATGGATATTATAGTGTTGATAGGGCACTATTATTTTTACTTATATATAAAATGATGTTTTGTTGTTTTGAAGCTATTAAAATTTTGAAGTGTTGTTAGAATTGTGAAATATTGGCATTCACATGTACCGTTGTTTGTGTTGTTAAAAATTGACGTTTTGTTCCTAGAAATGGTACTCAATGTGTTATGTTGGAAAAATTTATTTTGTTATTAGATTATTGCTATTCAAATGTACCATTGAAGTGATTTGTTAGAAATTATAGGAGTTTTCTTCATATGCAATTGGTTTGGATGTTTAAAAGTCGTCGGCAGTGTTGCTAAGCGGCTGCTGCCTGAGGCTTCTTGTTTTTTTGGCTAAAATTTACTTAAATAGAAACAGGAGCAGATTTCTCAATAGAAAAAGATACCATAATACCAAAATGATATTTCATTCTAATACAATACCAATATTATGCTTCATTACAATACCAAAATGAAGTAGACAACCAAACCACGTCTAACTTACCCTATCCGACATCAATACCAAAATGATCTTCTATTATGATAACAATCAATAAGGTCTTATAATACTACAACAATCAGCTACTATGGCAACTCCATTTGATTTTTCTTCAAGTTTCCAACTTGGATTAAGCTGCTAACAACAACTTAACAACTCAATCACAAGAATCTGTACTAGAAAGAGTTTGAGTACACGACAATAAGAGAATCATGGAAGAATGAAGAAGCACAACAACCTTTACAAAAATAACAAGACATGTAAGGCATGTGATAACTCCAAATGCAACCACAATTATTTGGACACGTAGCATATATGCACGTGGTCATAGAGAAATTTGCAATTAAGAAATAACAAAATAATAAGGAGGACAATAACTTCAATTAAAGCAAATAAGGGCCACGTAACAAGTAAGAGTTAGATGATCGCTAACAACATCATATAGAGCATGTGGAGAAAACTAGCAATTAGGAGACACAGTCATATTGGAATACTTCCCGCTTAATGAACATAGGGACCTAAGTACCATAAATAAAATATTTTCACAAATAAGTCTGAACACACTTGTCACCTTGCGGTCATCAAAAATGTTATGAAATCCTTGCAAATGCGAGAACTGAAAAACAAGAAAAGTTGAAACTCTTCTAAAAATATGGAGCGAGTACGAATCTCACCCGATCTCTTAGGGATCCAAACCAAATGCCCCCACAAGTCTGAATAGATAAAACAAACTCGCTTGCGAGATCGGAATACCAAAAAATTTATAGAACCACGAATCGGCTGCCAAAACACATGAAAATCACTATGAACTTCATGAACTTCTAGAATTGCAGCCATGCATCTGAACCATATCAAATCAACTCCAAGCGACATCAAATGTTGTAAGAAAGTCCCAAATGACATAACATAGCTTTTTAAACTTTCCAAATCACGTTCTGACCTCGTTGCCATAAATTTCAAATATGGGTTAAACTTCTAAAATTTCTAAACTTCAACTTTCCAACCTTTGCTAAAATACCAAAAATTACCTCACGAGCCTCTAAATTCCGAAAATAGATGCATTCGTATGTCCAAAATTACCATACGAAGCTACTGACATCATCTAAAACACCAGAGTCATTTACTCAAAGTCAAATTCCCGCCAAAATCTCACTACTTAAGCTTCCAATTTGATTCTCGTTCATCCGGAAACAAAATCTGGGATGAACCGACCAGTCATATAAGGTATTACCGCCCCGTTCATCCCACATTGTATTTTATTATGTTTCATTATCAATTTTGGGTGCGTTAGAATTTAATTGGAGTAATTTTGGTAAGAAATGATACACTTAGTCTCTTTTAAGAAAACTTAAGATAGAAAAGTCAATCAGATGTTGACTTAAGAGTTACAGGGCTCGGAATTGAATTCTGATGATTCGGATAGCTCTGGATGATGATTTAATACTTAGGTGCGCAATCGGAAGTAATTTTGGAGGCCTGGTGAACAAGTTAGCCTATTTTGGCGAAGTTAGTATTTTGTCAAATTCTGGTTGATAGGTGATATTTTGATCCGGGAGTTGGAATGGAATTCCGAGAAATGCAATAGCTCAGTTAGGTGATTTTGGACTTGTCCGCAAAATTTCAGGTCATTCGGACGTCATTTGGTTGGGTCCCGGATCGATTGTGAGTTTTGAAAGAATTTGATAAATTTAGGCTTTAATCCATTCTAAATTGGTAATTTTTGTGTTTATGGACATGTTTTGATGATTGGAACGAGTTTGAATAAGATTGTAGGAAGTGTTGGTGCTTTTGGTTGTGGTCTCGGGGGCCTCGGGTGAGTTTCGGGGTGGTTTCGGACCATTTCTAGGTCATTTTTAACTGCTAGTTTTTGGCTACAGCAGTTCTCTACGCGATCGCGAGGAATTGGTCGCAATCGCGGTGAGAAAAATGTTAGTGAATCGTGATCGCGTAAAGTGCTTCACGATAGATCATATCTTTTTATCTACAAATAATTCTGAGGTGATGCAAAAACAAAAGTTGTAAAACATCCTGTATAGTTTTAATGAAGCTAAAGAAATCCCGATTCGGAAATTTGTAGAAAAAGTTATAGACGTTACCCTATAGGCTGTTCGAGAAGGATCTCTAAAACATATGAATAAATTCGAAAGCTGGTATCTTGAAATGTATAAGGATTCAGTAATTGATCAACAAATGAAAGTTATAGTTCTATGTGTCTATCTTCCATAACATCAAACCATTTGTCATTCGGAGTTGTGTGTTAAACGTTATTGCCATTATACTAAATCCTATCCGGAAAAACCAGAAGTTGTTTACCGTGATCGCGATGCATTTTCCGCGATGGCGAAGGGTAATTTTTTGGCCAGAAATTTGTTCTCCGTGATCGAGAATCATTTCCCATGATTGCGATGAACAAAATACATGGGCAGAATGTTTGAAAATATTTCATCCGAGAACCATACCCATTTTTCCACCATTTTTGGTCATTCTTGAGAGCTTTTAGATGGGAATTGAAGGGGTTTCGATTGGGAATTGTTCGAGGTAAGTTTTATGAGTTAATTACATGTTTTTATACAAGAAACATCCATGAATTCATGAATTTACGGTTAAAAAGCAAGAAAATAGTGCTTGGAGCAAAAATCTTAAATTTAGGATTTGGAAGGCCATTTTTGGAGGCAAGGGTTGACGCTTAAGCATCGGCTAGTGGAACCACTCCTATCCTTCTTTCTCCGAATGGAGAGTTCTTGGTATGTACAGACTCGTGGTGAGACGAGGATTCTGGAAACGTCAATTTCGTACTTTTCTAGAATATGGGTTCGGGGCTCGGGTTTTGCAAATTTCGTGTTTTTGGGTATTTTTCAAGTTCTTTCGATTGGATTATGTCCCATTAGCATATTATGATGTGTTCCTTATAATTTTTGATAGATTGGACGCGCGTGGAGGTTGGTTTGAGGGGCAAAGGCATCGCAGGCTAGAACTCTCGCCGGCTCGAGGTGAGTAAAACTTAGGAATGATATTATGAGGGTTTGAAACTCCAAATTTGCACATCTTAGTGGTGTATTGAGTTGACTTGCACGCTGGACCTGAGCGTGGGGTAGAGCACCATTTGGGATCGTGACTTGGTACATCCCGGTTGTTGGTTTTTATCGGGTATTTGAAAACAATTTGTTGTTATCATTATGATACCGGCTCATTGCCATACTTGGGGCTTATGGTCGACTGTTTGAACTCTTTATGAGCTTGATCTATCATCACTATTTCCCTCACTGATTAAAATATGAATTGAACTCAGTCCATGTCATTTACACTATTTATGAACTCAGCTTTATTTTACTTAAACTTGGAGTTTTAAACGATATTTGAACAATCATTTGAGCTGAGTATTATTGTTTCACTAATGCCCGATGGGCTTTTTGAATAATTTTGGACTGATTGGGTTTGAGGGCCATATGTGAGGGCATGTGGAGTGATTTGAGGGGTCTTTCAGGCCTCGAGTGATATGTGAGCATATGCATATTCATGCATGGATCGGACTGCATGCCGCAGTAGTATATTACACGGATTGGACTACACGCCACAGTAGTATATGGATAGGACTGCAATCCGCAATAGTTTGTGGATCGGACTACATGCCGCAGTATTATTGCGCTTGGGCTGTAGAAGCCCCTCCGGAGTCTGTACACACCCCTAGTGAGCGCGGGTGGCCAAATGGATCGGCTGCCGGTCGCAACGGGCATATGCATTGCATTCATACATTTAATCCTATTTGTACTATGTGGTATGATATTTAGCACTCATATATCATTGGCATACATACTCTTACTTGCCTTGTTGACTAGATACCCTGGTACTATATGTTAAGGAGTGTTGTGTCCAAGGGGCTGATTTATGAGCAGATTTGCTGTAGTTGACCAGATACCCTGGTGTTATATGTTAAGGAATGTTGTGCCTAAGGGTCCATTTTGTGAGACGACTTGCTATATCTGATATAGTATTCATATGCTTAGCTATTGGAAAAGAGAAAGTGGATATTTGTAAAAGTGATTTTATAAAGGAGATTTTTAACTAATCTTGAGATTTTCTAAAGAATTTTCACAGTGTTACAACTTTTGTTCTCAAAGGGATTGTACTGTCTTGTATAGCATTTTGGTGTGCCCATATCATTCTATTTTATTACCACTGAGTTGGAAGTACTCACTTTACTCCCTGCTTCTTGCGTGTAGTTGCATGTATTGTTCACCCGTTAGCGGGTTATTAATAGGGCAGAAGACCTTATGGTGGTAGTTGAGCCAGGTGACCGCTAGCGTTCGTGGCACCTTACTTCATCCTTGTATTCTAGTGTTTATCTTGTATTTATCTATACATTGTTGGCCAGTAGAAACGCCTTTACTCATTATATGCTCGTGACTTGTGACACCCCGGTCGGGTTGTATTGGGATGAAATCATTAGTTAATCGCCAATAAGTTGTATTTCTATTCGTTTTTGTGTAATAACTGTTAAAAGAGGATTTTGGGTTGTTGGTTTGCCTTGTCTTCACGAAAGGCGCCATCATGACCGGGTATGGATTTTGGGTCGTGACAAGTTGGTATCAGAGCCTAGGTTACTAGGTCTCACGAGTCATGAGCAAGGTTAGTATAGTCTCGCGGATCGATACATATACGTCTGTATTTATCCTCGAGAGGCTGCAGAACCTTTAGGAAATACTTCACTTTCTCGAAATTCTTATCGTGCGTACTTGATTCCACTTGAACATATAATTCATGAAATTGCTTCCACACATCTGTATGGGCATGCGAGCGCTCATTATTATAAGTGCCTTGATTGCTTGTGATTCCCCGATCGAGGGGCGAGATGTAATATCTGTAAGTTTCACGTTCGGTCAGTCTGGAGGACTTGAGGACGAATCTTTACTTATAGCTTGAGCACCAAGGTGCTGATTTTATGAGCTGGAGTTATAAACTTATATATTCAGTATTGTCCCAAAATGTGGGAGTGGCGGCTGGATAGCTATGTAATAAGTATGTTGGTATAGTGTAATGTGTGTGACGGTGGAAGATATACAAAAATATTAAGGAAAGAAAATATTCTTACTTGGTGGAATAGCCAGATAATGGAGGGTTGAAAAGTATTTTATATGCGTCATGATTCAAATAGGTGAAATGCATGTCCATGTGTCAACTTTGATAGCATAATTCATGTAGTTTTGAGATTAATGTTGTTGATATACATTGTGATATCTTTTCGAGTTGTGGCGTGTTGTTCAGATGGTTTTTGTGGTTTTATGGCAGGTGGATAGGCCAAATTACAAAGGAAACTCTGCCGAAATTTTTGAAAGATTTGGGACTTAGTAAATATTTTGTCACCTAAATAGTGGGCTTAACTGTTGTGTGAATGAATGCAAAAAAAAATGTAGAAGAGTTAGAATTTCTAATGATTCGTGTCTCCACACGCTTGTGAAAGAATGATTTTACTCTCGCAATTATGTTACGCCAGCAACAGAGTATATGTGCTGTGATATATATGGCTTCGAGCTAAGTTGGGGAGGTCGCCATTGATTAGCTGATTGTGCAGTTATGTGCTATGTTGGTTCTTTCTTAAAGTATACTGGCAAACCAGTTCTGGTTGCAGAAATTAAGCTGGGAATGGCACGAGTGAAGGAAAACTTTGACAAAGATATTATTTGCTCGGATGAGCATGAAAGAGGTTTCAATTGTTAAGTTAAATTGGTATTGTCCTCATCATCACTTGAGAACGGAGTTGCATCTTAATTAGTGATTCTTAAATGCTTTACAGCATTGGTACGACTGGTTGTTTAGAGGTACACTCCAGATATTATTGTGGTAGGTTGTGGGAGTGTGTTCTATGGGAATACTATAAAAGTGTGGCATGTGGTCACTCGATTGGGTAATGATGTAAACCAAGTATGAAGGTTATGATGGTGTCGTTAAATTAAAGATTCATGACTGGAGGGCACTTGGCCTATTGGGTTGTGAACCGGGGATATACCCATAATGTGATGGTTGCTCAAAGTCATTATGGACCTTTGAAAGGTTATTAGACTAGTTCAGTCTGATCAGAATCGGCTTGAAGTCGATGGATATATTTAATTTGAATAATGGCTCTATATCAGGCCAGATATGTGCATTTTTGTAATGCGGTCCTCGTGGAGGAGTAATTCAGTTTATGTTTCTTTGACAGATATTTTTCGTAGTGATGCATTGCGCTGTGTGAATTGTGAGACGACTTGAGAAACTGTTATGTGTTGAGAATCCGCGTAGGAATGATATTGTATGAGCACCTTGACTGTTGAAATTCAAATTGTACATCACTTCAGTTGTGCTTGAGTTTTGTAGTTTATAACGCTAAATATCCCCCAGGGATGATATTATGCACCTAGCATGCTTATCACCGATACTTGGTATTTGGTTATAGTGAGTAGATTTGGCTCGATGTGTATCTCCCTATGTGAGATATATATGTGGATCAGGTGGCACGCCGCCATGGGTATGTTATTTGGATCGGGTTGCACGCCGCAACAGTGTGATGTTGAGCATAGTTTTTTATATACTATTTTGTATGCCTTGCTTCCTGTTTTCTCAGGAAAGTCTGTATTTGTGCAGATGATTTGATAATCTCTTCTAGAGCTTGTTTTCCTTTGTATTGCGTTCGACTAATTGCACATTGGGGAATCATATGCGACTTATAATTATGTCTAGAGTGGCTTATTGCCCGAACAATTCGTACTGGGTAAGACGAGATCATTGAATTTGAGATTAGTGCAACCTGAGTATGTAAAGTAAAATTAAAGAGCTCAGACCATTGTTTGGCTCAGAATGAGGTGATAATTCTTGAGGAGAGTATATGTTTGGGAAAAGGGTAATGTGATTTAACTAATTATATATCAGTAGTATTGCGGCATGTTCTTGTTGGATCCATTAGGGGTATTCGTGTTTGCTCGATATCAAAGGTAAAGATTGAACATCTGTCATGGAATGAGTGTGTTCCACAGACCAGTGTACGGCTGGGAGAGATTGTTTTTCTTAACTGGGACTTTGAGGTAGTTATCAATGCAGAGGTTTCTACCATTGATTCTGTTCCGGTATTGGGGGACTTTCGGATGTGTTTCTTGTGGCCGTGTATGTCGCCGGTTGAGAATGTGAATACCAGTATTTATTTGGTGTCGTGCACCGTATCGAACAACTCTGTCATGAGCTATGAGTTATTTTTATGCGCTATGAGATGTCATGAATTATTGGATATGAGCGATGTAGTGCGGTTCTATTGAGGATTTAAAATGGAAGGCAACCGAGCAGAGTAATTGAGTGTCATTCGGCAAATAGTGAATTGATTATGACCTTTCAGGGTAGATTCATGTGTTCTATTTTGTGTTGTGAGATGGGTTCTCAAATTTGTGATGTAATGGTATTGATGATCTAAAGGTGCAACTTCTGCATTTGAGTCAATTGTTCCGAATTGAGTATGTTCAGACTACTCCTTATTGGTGCATGGATTATGAAAATTGTGGCTTAGTCTTGTGATAAGGTGCCATATCACCAGAGTAGCGCGTTGAATTTGAGATAATTTTTGGAGTCATTAATGAACGCGAACAGATGTGTTTTCGGCTGATTAGAGAGCTTATATCGAAGTTTGGCCGGAAATGTTGTGGTATTATTCAAGAAGAAAATAGCTTTATGGATGACCTGAGGAATGGTTATAGTTATCGCGTGTTTTATTTACCATTGGTAGTATATAAAAGTGTTGGAATGAGACTTTAGCTAATAAAAGTGTTTCTATTGATATTTGGTTGTCGTGGGCAGCTGTTGTGAATGAAAGTTATCGTGGTATAAGATTGAGTTATATGGTATGTCAATGATTGCGGCCGAGGTTGCAGGTATGGTATTCCGGCTGGTTCAGTTTTATTCCAAATATAGAGATGTGAGGTTTTGATCTTGTGTAAGATTTCAGAAGGTGAAATGTAGTTCTATGGGTTATGGACAAGATGGATTGTGAAATTTCAGCTATATGGTGTTTTTGGACCTATATGAGATAGGGTGGCATGGAATCACCCCAAGTTATATGCGGGTTAAGGTTATTCAACTATTGGTGAATTTCTAGAACAACTCTGGGTCCGCTCGAGGACAAGCGTTTGTTTAAGTTGGGGAGAATGTGACGACACGACCCGTCGTCTCAGGTATTACCGCCCAGTTCATCCCACATTGTGTTGCCTTATGTTTCATTATCAGTTTTGGGGGCGTTAGAATTTAATTGCAGTAATTTTGGTAAGAAATGAGATACTTAGTCTCTTTTAAGAAAACTTATGTTTGAAAAGTCAACCGGATGTTGACTTATGAGTTAGAGGGCTCAGAATTTAATTCCGATGATTCGGTTAGCTCTGGGTGATGATTTAAGGCTTAGGAGCGCAATCAGAAGTAATTTTGGAGGTCCGGTAAAGAAGTTAGCCTATTCGGGAGTTGGAACGGAATTCTGAGTGTTGAAGTAGCTCCGTTAGGTGATTTTGGGCTTGTCCGCATTTCAGATCATTCAGACGTCATTTGGTTGGGTCTCAAATCGAATGTGAGTTTTGAAAGAATTTGATAAATTTAGGCTTGAATCCGTTGTAAATTGACAATTCTTGTGTTTATGGACGTGTTTTGATGATTGGAACAAGTTTGAATAAGGTTATAGGAAGGGTTGGTGCTGTTGGTTGAGGTCCCGGGGGCCTCGGGTGAGTTTCGAGCTGGTTTCAGACCATTTCTAGGTTATTTTTAACTGCTGGTTTTTGGCTACATTAGTGCTCTATGCGATCGCGGGGAATTGGTTGCGATTGCGGCGAGCAAAATCTGAGAAAAATGGTAATGAATAGCAAGCGCGTAAAGTGTTTCACGATCGCGAAGAAGAACTTTCTGTCACGCAGGTCCTACTATGGAAGGTCATATCTTTTTATCTACAAGGAATTTTGAGGTGATTCGAAAAGCAAAGTTGTAGAAAATCGTGTCCAAGTTTTAGACAGCTAAAGAAATCATGATTTGAACATGTGTACCAAAAGTTATGGACGTTAAACTATAGGATGTCTGATAAGGATCTCTAAAATACATTAATGAATTCGAAAGCTTGTATCTCGAAATGTACAAGGATTCGGGAAATGATAAACAAATGAAAGTTGTAGCCCAATATGAGTCTAGTTTCTAGAAAATCAAACCATTTGTCATTCTGAGTTTTGTGTATAAAGTTATTACCATTATACTGAAGCCTGTCCGGAAGAACCGAAAGTTGTTCACCGCGAGCGCGAGGCATTTAATGCGACCGCGAAGGGTAATTTTTGGGCCAGAAATTTGTTATTTGCGATCGCGAAGCATTTCCCGTGATTGCGATCAATAAAATACCTGGGCAGAATGTTTGGAAACATTTCATCCGGGAACCAAACACGTTTTTCCACCATTTTTGGTCATTCTTGAGAGTGTTTGGACGGGAATTAAAGGAGTTTCGACTAGGAATCATTGGAGGTTAGGTTTATGAGTTAATTACATGTTTTTATACAAGAATAATCCATGTAATTCATGAATTTATGGCTAAAAATCAAGAAAATAGGGCTTGGAGCAAAAATCCTAAATTTAGGATTTGGAAGGCCATTTTTTATCCGAATTGAGAGTTCTTGGTATGTACGGACTCATGGAGAGACGAGGATTACAGAAACGTGAATTTCGTATTTTTTTGGAATGTGGGTGTCACGACCCGAATTTTCCCCAACATCGGGATCGTGATGGCGCCTACTCGTGGTAGCTAGGCAAGCCACTACAATCAACATTAACCTGTTTTTACCATTATTTCATACTCATTTTATCAACAAGAACAATAACATTAATTAAATAAGTGCGGAAGACTTTCAAAATAGAGATAAGCAATACCAAGGTAAAACATACTGAAATCATCTACCCAAGACGTGGAGTCACCAACTCACGAACTACTACTGAATACTACACATAAAGGTCTGAAGGAAAATAACATAAATCTGTTGGTCTCGGAACAATGAGACTACAAAATATAAATAAGTGGAAGAGACGTTGGGCCTGCGGACGCCTTCAAGCTACCTCGATCTCGAAATGCTCAACTCCCATGCAAGACTCTACTGCTGCTGCTCCTGATCAAAACCTCGACCTGTGCAAAAATGCACAGAAATGCAGTATCAGCACAATCCGACCCCATGTGCTGGTAAGCGCCTGGCCTATCCCGGCGAAGTAGTGACAAGCCTAGGACCAGACACCCACATAAACCTGTGCAGTTCTGTATATATATGTACACCACACGATAACGAGAAATAATCAAGTAACAAACTCAACAAGAAGTATCATAAGAGGGAAGCTCTACAGTTAACAACAATTATTAAGTCAACAATGCAAAAACAGAGTATAATAGAAACAGTTAATATCAAACAAGGAATAGCAAACAGTAGCACGGCATCACCCTTCGTGCTTTTACTCTCATCCTCACCAAATAAGCAAATAAAAGTGCACGGCGTCACCCTTCGTGTTTTTACTCTAATCCTCACATCCATGGCACAGCATTATCCTTCGTGCATGGTTCAATAACAAGGCACGACATTACCCTTCGTGCATAATCAATCACAAGGCATGGCATGATCCTTCGTGCATAATCAATAACAAGGTACGACATTATCCTTCGTGCATAATCAATAACATAAGGCACGGCATTAACCTTCGAGCAAAAATCAATAAACAAGGCACGACATCACCCTTCGTGCATTATCACTCTTCCTCACCGAAATAACAACCACAGTTAAGGCAAAGAATGAAAAAAATTAACATGAGCCGTCCCGGCAAGGGACACAACAATCATCACAACAAGGTCCCGGCAAGGGAAAGCAATAATCCACTTTACAACGAGTCCCAACATGGGAAAACAAGTTACAATTCCACAACCCGGCAATGGTTCAACAATTCATCTTTAAAACATTTCACAATAAGTATCAACAATGACTCACGGTCATGCTAGATGCCAGTATATGGATGCTCGTCACCACAGCCCATAGACCGCACTCGATCACATAGCACATAGCACATAATACTATTCCCTCAAGGTAGGATGGAACAAACCCTTACCTCTAGCCTTGAAGTACAAATTATCCTTCAACTATAGCTTTACCCCAAATTTCCGCTTTCAACTTGCTCGAATATAATCACAATTGATCCCATTACATTAATAAATACTATATAACTTAGTTTGGATGCTTAAAAATGGTTTTCTCAAAGTTTACCCCAAAATTTCCCAAAACACCCCTAGCCCCACGTGGTCGGAACTCGGGGTTGGGACCAAAATCCGGTTGCCTATTCCCCCACGAGTTCAAATATATGGTTTGTTTGAAAATCGGACCTCAATTCGAGGTCCAATTACCCAATTCATGGAAACCCTATGTTCTACCCAAAAATAAGAATTTCTACCATGAAAACCTTTGAATTCAATTGAAAAACGTTTTTAATGTTGTTAGGAATTGAAAGAATTAAGTAAAAAGTGACTTACAATTGCTTTGTAGTGAATTTGCTCTTGAGGGTTCGTGTGTGGTGTGTGGGTTTTTGAAAGAATGAAGAAATAACTGAAAAATTCGTTTAAGTATAAAATTGCATAGCTGCGGATATCGCAATTGCAAACATTTGTTCGCAATTGCAAACACTACAGTTCTGGAGGTCTGTGGCTCTCGCATTTGCGAGACAAGCTTCACATTTGCGAACTTGGCTGGGTCAAAGAAGCCTTCGCATTTGTGACAAAAGCTTCGCATTTGCGAACATGGGCGGAATATTGAAGGCCTCGCATTTGCGAGGGTAAGTTTGCATTTGCGAACCCACGCGTGCCTGGACCTCCTTCGCAATTACGATCAAGGCTTCGCATTTGCGAACACATCCTTGGTCTGCCACCTTAGCAAATTGCTAGAATTTCTTCGCATTTGCGAAGACACCAGCTGGGTGAAAAACCAGCTGTGTTATTTTTTAGAAATTGAACCAACGGCCTATCAAATCTTTACCCGAGCCCCCCGGGCTCCAAACCAAACATGTACAGAACATCAAAAACATATTACAAACATGCTCGTGCGATCACATCGCCAATATAACATCGTTTTCATCAAATCAAGCCTCAAGTTCATGATTATCATCTTTTTTAGTTTTATAACTTTCAAATTTGGAACTCAAGGTTCAAAACACATCAAACTACATCTAAATGACATCAAACTTTGCAGGAAGCACATATATAATATTTAAGACTTGTGCCGGGCGTCGGAACCAAAATACGAGCCCGATACCAAGGTCATTTAATTCATTTTCCTTTAATAATTACAGCAAAACCAATTTAACAGAAAAATCCACAACTTAGGCTCTAGGCCTCAGAATTCAACTGCGGACTTATGTCCGAGTCCCATATTTTCCTACGGACCTTTCGGGACCGTCCGATCTCGGGTCCGGGTGCGTTTACCAAAAATGTTGACCGAAGTCAACCATATCAATATTAATATCATTTTTTTCAAATTTCTCATAGAATTCATATATTCTATCACAAAATCTTTCCGGCTACATGCTCGGATCATGCACGTAAATCGAGGCAACATAGAATAAGGTTTTCAAGGCCTCGGATATGCGGAACAAGTGAGGAAAATAGGTGATGAACCTTTGGGTCGTCACATCCTCCACCTCTAAAACAACCGTTCGTCCTCATATGGACAAGAGAAGGAAGTACCTGAGTTGGGGAACAAATGTGGGTAGCGGCTCCGCATATCAGACTCAGACTCCCAGGTCGATGCCTCAGGAGGCTGACCTCTCCACTGAACATGCACAGAAGGATAACTCTTCGACCTCAACTGTCGAACCTGCCGGTCTAGAATGGCCACCGGCTCCTCCTTGTATGATAAATCATTGTCCAATTGGACAATACTGAAGTCTAAAACATGGGTGGGATCACCGTGGTATCTCCGAAGCATAGATACATGGAAAACTGGATGCACAGCTGATAAGCTAGGTGGAAGAGATAGTCTGTAAGCCACCCCTCCCACTCGGTCCTGAATCTCAAATGGACCAATATACCTAGGGCTGAGTTTGCCTTCTTCCTAAACCTCATCACGCCCTTCATGGGCGACACTCGGAGCAATACCCGCTCACCAACCATGAAATCTACATCTCGAACCTTACGATCTGCATAAGTCTTCTGTCTGGACTGAGCTGAATGCAATCTCTCCTGGATAGTCTTGACCTAATCCAAGGCCTCCTGAACTAAGTCTGTACCCAACAATTGAGCCTCTCCCAGCTCAAACCATCCGACTAGAGATCGACATTGCCTACCATACAACGCCTCATACGGGGCCATCTAAATGCTAGACTGGTAGCTATTATTGTAGGCGAACTCCGCTAATGATAGAAACTGGTCCCACGAGCCTCCAAAATCAATGACACAGGCTCGAATCATGTCCTCTAGAATCTGAATAGTCCTCTCCGACTGACCATCCGTCTGAGGATGAAAATCTGTACTCAGCTGAACCTAAGTGCCTAACTCCTGCTGGACCGCTCTCCAGAAACGCGAGGTAAACTGCGTACCCCGATCTGAGATAATAGACATCGGCACCCCATGAAGACGAATAATCTCCCTGATGTATATCTCTGCCAACCTCTCCGATGAGTAAGAGACAGATACTGGAATGAAGTGTGATGACTTGATCAGCCTATCAACAATGACCGAAATAGCATCAAATTTCCTTCGTGTCAAGGGAAGTCCAGTAATGAAGTCCATAGTGATCCGCTGCCATTTCCACTCAGGAATTTCGATTCTATGGAACACACCACCAGGCCTCTGGTGCTCATATTTCACCTGCCGACAAATCAAAAACCGAGCAACATACGCAACGATGTCTTTCTTCATCCTGCGAAGCCAATAGTGCTGCCGTAAGTCCTGATACATCTTCGCGGCGCTCGGGTGAATATAATACCGTGAACTGTGGGCCTCCGCTAAGATCAACTCTCGAATGCCCTAAATATTAGGCACACAAACTCGACCTTCGTGGCACCTCCCTGTTGTACAGTATCTCTCAGGTCACGCAAATGAGTATCATCAAACTGCCTCTCACGAATCTGCTCTAATAGAGATGAACGAGCGACCGTGCAGGCTAACACCCTTCTAGGCTCAGAAATGTCTAGTCTCACGAACTGGTTGGCTAAGTCCTGGACATCTAGAGCAAATGGTCTCTAACTGATCGGGATGAATGCAAGACTACCCATGCTGGCAGACTTTCTACTCAATGCATCGGCCACCACATTGGCCTTACCTTTGTGATATAGGATAGTAACATCATAGTCCTTCAGCAACTCTAACCATCTTCACTATCGTAAATTCAACTCCTTTTGCTTGAACAAGTACTGTAGGCTTTTGTGATCAGTCTACACCTCACATGTCACACCATATAGATAATGCCTCTAGATCATTAAGGCATGAACCACTGCTGCCAACTCAATATCATGAACTGGATAATTCTTCTCATGTATTTTCAACTGCCTCGAAGCATTAGCAATAACCTTACCATCCTGCATCAATACCGCTCCAAGCCCTGTACGAGACGCATCACAGTAAACTGTATAAGGCCCTGCACCCGTAGGTAGTATAAGCACTGGTGCTATAGTCAAGACTGTCTTGAGCTTCTGAAAGCTCGCCTCACACTCATCTAACCACTGGAACTGGGCACCCTTCTAGGTCAACCTGGTCATCGGGGCTGCAATAGAAGAAAACCCCTCTACAAATCGACGGTAGTAACCTGCTAACCCCAAGAAACTCCGGATCTTAGTCACTGAAGCTGGTCGAGGCCAATTCTGGACTGCCTCAATCTTCTTTGGGTCTACCTGAATACCTTCCATTGATACAATATGACCCAGAAATGCCACCGAACTCAACCAAAACTCACATTTCAAAAATTTGGCATATAGTTGATTATCCTTCAGAGTCTGAAGAACCACTTTGAGGTGTTGCTCGTGCTCTTCCTGGCTGCGGGAGTATACCAGGATGTCATCTACAAAGACTATCATGAACAGATCCAAATAAGGTCTGAACACCCGATTCATCAACTCCATGAACGCTGCTGGGGCATTGGTCAACCCGAAGGACATGATGAATAATTCATAATGCCCATATCTAGTACGAAAGGCTGTCTTAGGAATGTCAGCCGCCCTGATCTTTAGCTGATGGTAGCCTGACCTCAAGTCTATATTTGAGAACACCCTCGTTCCCTGGAGCTGGTCAAACAAATCATCAATCCTCGGCAGTGGATATTTGTTCTTTATCGTCACTTTGTTTAATTGCCAGTAATCAATACACATCCGTATCGAGCCATCCTTCTTCTTCACAAACAACACAAGTGCTCCCTAGGGGGAAACACTGGGCCTGGTAAAGCCTTTTTCTATAAGGTTTTGCAACTGATGTTTTAACTCCTTTAACTCCGTCAAGGCCATACGATAGGGTGGAATAGAGATGGGCTGACTGCCCGGTGCCAGATCAATACAAAAATCAATATTCTTGTCGGGTGGCATGCCCATCAGGTCTGAAGGGAAAACCTCAGGAAACTCCCGTACAATAGGGACTAAATCAATAGAAGGAACCTCTGCGCTGGAATTACGAACATAAGCGAGATAAGCTAGACACCCCTTCTCGAACATGCGTCGAGCCTTAACATAGGAAATTACAGTGCGAACGGAGTGGATGGAGGTACCTTTCCACTCTAGTCGGGGTGATTCTAGCAATGCCAAGGTCACGGTCTTGGCATGACAATCTAAGACAACATGGTATGGGGAAAACCAGTCCATCCCTAGTATGACATCGAAATCCACCATGTCTAATAGCAGCAGATCAACACGGGTCTCCAGACCCCCGAATATGACTACGCACGAACGATGCACCTGGTCGACTACAATAGAGTCGCCCACTGGTGTAGACACATAAACTGGGATATCCAGAGCATAGCTAGGCACGGTAAGATACGGTGCAAAGTAGGAAGACACATATGAATATGTAGAACCAGGGTCAAATAATACTGAAGAACCTCTGTCACAAACAAGAATGGTACCTGTAATCACGACATCTGATGCCTCTGCCTCTGGCCTGGCTGGTAAAGCATAAAATCGGGGATCAACACCTCCCATCTGTGCTACATCTCTGGGACGGTCATCCACTGGCTGACTCTACCTCTGGCTGGACGGTCTCCACCTCTACGGTCTCGACCTCTACCTCTACGATCTCTACCCTTGCCTTTGGCTAGCTGGGCAGGCTGAGGGTCAGCTGGGGCCTGGATTAAGGGACGAGGGCCCCGCTGCTGAGTGTTGCCCATCGCTCGAGGGCAAAACCTGACAAGATGACCTGGGTCACCAAAACCGTAGTAACATTTAGGCTGGTGAGGCTACTGGCCCTAACGACTTGAATGTCCCCCACGAATACTCTGAAGAGACTGAGCACTAATAGGAGGCTGATCTGAATACTAATCACGAAACCCACGATCACCTGGTCTACCCTGTGAAGCCTGAAGGGCGGAATGAAAAGGTCTGAAAGATTGGCCCCTCTCAAATTCCCTGCCCCCAGAAGAAGAACCACTGAATTTGCCAGAATGACGAGGCCTCTTGTCTGAAGGATAACCACCTCCTCAAGCAAGAGCCATCTCAACTCTACGTGCTGCATTAACTGTCTCCCGAAAAAATATATCACTCCCCACTCCCACAGCCATTTGAAGTCTAATCGACTCATTAAGCCCATCTATGAACCTGCAGACCCTCTCCCGCTCTGTGGGGAGTATCACCACTGCATGACGTGCCAGATTAAAAAATCTCGTCTCATACTGAGTGACAGTCATAGTACCCTGCTGGAGGCGCTCAAACTACCTCCAAAGTGTATCCCGCTGAGTAATAGGTAGAAAATTCTCCAGAAATAATTCTGCAAACTGATCCCATGATAAAGCCGGGGACCCTGCTGGTCGAGTCAAGCAATAATCTCTCCACCATGTCTTGGCGGATCCTGAAAGCCTGAATGTACAGAAGTCAACTCCATTGGACTCCACTATCCCCATAGTCTTGAGAATCTCGTGGCAACTGAATAAGAAATCCTGAGTATCCTCTGAAGTGGCACCACTAAAGGTAGTGGTAAACAGCTTGGAGAACCGATCAAGTAGCCATAAATAATAAGAAGTCATGGCCGCTCCATCTCCGACCTGAGCTGTGGTACCTGACTGAGTGGCCACAGCTGGCTGAACCACTAGTGCCTGCGGCTGAGGAGCTACTGTCTCTGGAGTACGCGCAACAAGAGTCTGGGCCCCTCCTCCAGCCTGAGAAGCGGCTGGTGCAGCTGGTAATAAGCCCGCTCTGGCAACGCTGTCATAAAACCCACTATCCTAACCAGAGCCTCCCGAATATCCGGGATAAATAAAGCCTCTCCTGGGACCAGAGCTGGGCCCACTAGAGCTGCTGGGACTGGGACCACCTCGCCAGTCTCAATATGAGGCTCCACCTCTGGAATAGCTGCCGGGGGTTGAGCTCTGCCCCTACCACGACCTACGATACAGCCTCGGCCTCTGCCCCTCACGGGAGCTGCTTGGGGCTAAGGCTGCTGGTCAGCGGACGAAGAAGCGTGTGTCCTCACCATCTGCGAAAGGACAGAGTAGAAATTCAATCAGTATTTGAGGAACAAATCGCACGACAAGAAGTAACAAATGAGAGACTCTTTCCTAACTCAGTAGACTCTGGAGGACAAGTACAGACGTCTCTTTACCTACCTCTCAAACTCTACTAAGCTTGTTCGTAAGTGGTGAGACCTATGTAACCTAGTGCTCTGATACCAACTTGTCACGACCCAGATTTCCCCCAATATCGGGATCGTGATGGCGCATACTCGTGGTAGCTAGGCAAGCCACTACATTCAACATTAACCTGTTTTTACCATTATTTCATACTCATTTTATCAACAAGAACAATAACATTAATTAAATAAGTGTGGAAGACTTTCAAAATAGAGATAAGCAATACCAAGGTAAAACATACTGAAATCCTTTACCCAAGACGTGGAGTCACCAACTCACGAACTACTACTGAATACTACACATAAAGGTCTGAAGGAAAATAACATAAATTTGTTGGTCTCGGAACAATGAGACTACAACAAAATAATATAAATAAGTGGAAGAGATGCCGGACCTATGGACGTCTGCAAGCCACCTCGGTCTCGAAATGCTCAACTTCCACGCAAGACTCTACTGCTACTGCTCCTGGCCAAAACCTAGACCTGTGCAAAAACGCACAGAAGTGCAGTATCAGCACAATCCGACCCTATGTGCTGGTAAGTGTCTGGCTTATCCCGGCGAAGTAGTGACAAGCTTAGGACCAGACACCCACATAAACCTGTGCAGTTCTATATCTATATATATATATGTACACCACACAATAACGAGAAATAATCAAGTAACAAACTCAGCAAGAAGTATCATAAGAGGGAAGCTCAACAGTTAACAACAATTATTAAGTCAACAATGGAAAACAGAGTATAATGGAAACAATTAATATCAAACAAGGAATAGCAAATAGTTGCACGCATCACACTTCGTGCTTTTACTCTCATCCTCACCAAATAAGAAAATAAAAGTGCACGGCATCACCCTTCGTGTGTTTACTCTCATCTTCACATCCATGGCACGGCATGATCCTTCGTGCTTGGTTCAATAACACGGCACGGCATTACCCTTCGTGCATAATCAATCACAAGGCACGGCATGATCCTTCGTGCATAATCAATAGCAAGGCACGACATTATCCTTAATGCATAATCAATAACATAAGGCACGGCATTAAACTTCGTGCAAAAATCAATAAACAAGGCACGACATCACCCTTCGTGCATTATCACTCTTCCTCACCCAAATAACAACCACAGTTAAGGGAAAAGAATGAAAACAATTAACATGAACCGTCCCAGCAAGGGACACAACAATCATCACAACAAGGTCCCAGCAAGGGAAAGCAATAATCCACTTTACAACGAGTCCTGGCAAGGGAAAACAATTTACAATTCTACAACCCGGCAAGGGTTTAACAATTCATCTTTAAAACATTTCACAATAAGTATCAACAACGACTCACGGTCATGCTAGACGCTAGATATGGATGCTCGTCACTATAGCCCATACACCGCACTCGATCACATAGCACATAGCACATAATCCTATTCCCTCAAGCTAGGATAGAACAAATACTTACCTCTAGCCTTGAAGTCCAGATTATCCTTCAACTATAACTTTACCCCGAATTTCCGCTTTCAACTTGCTCGAATCTAATCACAATTGATCCCATTACATTAATAAATACTATATAACTTAGTTTGGATGCTTAAAAATGGTTTTCTCAAAGTTTACCCCAAAAATTTCCCAAAACTCCCCTGGCCCCACGTGGTCGGAACTCGGGGTACGGACCAAAATCCAGTTACCCATTCCCCTACGAGTTCAAATATATGGTTTATTTCAAAATCGGACCTCAATTCGAGGTCCAATAACCCAATTCATGGAAACCCTATGTTCTACCCAAAAACAAGAATTTCTACCATGATAACCTATGATTTATATTGAAAAACATGTTTAATGTTGTTAGGAATTGAAAGAATTAAGTAAAAAGTGACTAACAGTTGCTTTGGAGTGAATTTGCTCTTGAGGGTTCGTGTGTGGTGTGTGGGTTTTTGAAAGAATGAAGAAAGAACTGAAAATTTTGTTTAAGTATAAAATTGCACAATTGCGGATATTGCAATTGCGAACATTTGTTCGCAATTGCGAACACTACAGGTCTGGGGGTCTGTGGCTCTCACATTTGCAAGACAAGCTTCGCATTTGCGAACTTGGCTGGGTCAAAGAAGCCTTCGCATTTGCGACAAAAGCTTCACATTTGCGAACATGGGCGGAATATTGAAGGCCTCGCATTTGCGAGGTTAGGTTCGCATTTGCGAACCCACGCGTGCCTGGACCTCCTTCGCAATTGCGATCAAGGCTTCGCATTTGCAAACACAACCTTGGTCTGCCACCTTCGCAATTGCGAGAATTTCTTCGCATTTGCGAAGACACCAGCTGGGTGAAAAACCAGCTGTGTTATTTTTCAGAAATTGAACCAACGACCTATCAAATCTTTACCCGAGCCCCCCGGGCTCCAAACCAAACATGTACACAATATCAAAAATATATTACAAACTTGCTCATGCGATCACATCGCCAATATAACATTGTTTTCATCAAATCAAGCCTCAAGTTCATGATTATAATCCTTTTTAGTTTCATAACTTTCAAATTTGGAACTCAAGGTTCAAAACACATCAAACGACATCCAAATGTCACCAAACTTTGCAGAAGCACATATATAATATTTAAGACTTGTGTCGGGCGTCGGAACCAAAATACGATCCCAATACCAAGGTTATTTAATTCATTTTCCTTTAATAATTACAGCAACAACAATTTAAGAGAAAAACCTATAACTTAGGCTATAGGCATCAGAATTCGACTCCGGACGCATGTCCGTGTCCCATATTTTCTTACGGACCTTTTGGGACCGTCCGATCTCGGGTCCGGGTTTGTTTACCAAAAATATTGACCGAAGTCATCCATATCAATATTAATATCATTTTTCTTCAAATTTCTCATAGAATTCATATATTCTATCAAAAAATCTTTTCGGCTACATGCCCGGATCATGCACGTAAATCGAGGAAACATAGAATGAGGTTTTCAACGCCTCAGAAGTGCGGAACAAGTGAGGAAAGTAGGTGATGACCTTTTGGGTCGTCACAGTGGGCATCGGGCTCGGGTTTTTCCAATTTTGTGTTTTTGGGTATTTTTCGAGTTCTTTCGATTGGGTTGTATACCATTAGAATATTATGATGTATTCCTTATTGTTTTGGGTAGATTGGATGCGCGTGGAGGCCGGTTTGAATGGCAAAGACATCGCGGGCTATAATTCACGCCGGCTCGAGATGAATAATACTTGGGAATGATATCCTGAGGGTTTGAAACCCCGGATTTGCACATCTTTGTGCTGTATTAAGGTGACTTGCATGCTGGACCTTATCTTAGGATAGAGCCCCATTGGGAATCGTGACTTGATCCGTCTTGGTTGATGGTTTTTACCGCGTATTT
Source organism: Nicotiana noctiflora (assembly GCA_032618575.1). Taxonomy (NCBI): domain Eukaryota; kingdom Viridiplantae; phylum Streptophyta; class Magnoliopsida; order Solanales; family Solanaceae; genus Nicotiana; species Nicotiana noctiflora. The sequence goes on along the minus strand of JASVEL010011332.1, from coordinate 102,473 downwards.
GCAAATAATTTGTTGTTATCAATATGATTTGGGCTCACTGACATACTTAGGGCTTATTGCCGACTGTTTGAACTTTTATGAACTAGAACTATCATCAGTATATCCGTCACTAAATAAAATATGATTAGAACTCAGTCCGTGTGACTTACACTATTTATGAACTCAGCTATATTTTACTCAAACTTGGAGTTTTAAACGATATTTGAACTATCATTTGAGCTGAGTATTATTATTTCACTGAAGCCCGAGGGGCTTTTTGACTAATTTTGGACTGACTAGGCCGAGGGCCATATATGAGGGCTTGGGGAGTGATTTGAGGGGGCTTTCAGGCCTCGAGTGATATATGAGCATATGCTTATACATGAATGGATCGGACCGCATGTCGCAGTAGCATATTGCATGGATCGGACTGCACGCCACAGTATTATTGTGCTTGAGCTGTAGGAGCCCCCCGGAGTGTGTACACACCCCCAGTGAGCGCGGGTACCCAAATGGATCGGGCTGCGCGCCGCAGCGGGCATATCCATTGCATTGTATTCATGCATTTACTCCTGTTTGTACGAGGTGGCATGATATTTAGCACTCATATATCATTGGCATACATAATGTTACTTGCCTTGTTAATCAGATACCCTGGTACTATATGTTAAGGAGTGTTGTGCCCAAGGGGCTGATTTATGAGCAGATTTGCTCTAGTTGACCAGATACCCTGGTGTTATATGTTAAGGAATATTGTGCCTAAGGGGCCGTTTTGTGAGCCGACTTGCTCTATCTAGTATTCATATGCTTGGCTGTTGGAAAAGATAAATTCGTTTTTGTAAAAGAGATTTTATAAAAGAGATTTTAACTGATCTAGAAATTTTCTAAAGAATTTTCACAGTGTTACGACTTTTGTTCTCAATGGGATTGTACTGTCTTGTATAGTATTTTGGTGTGCCCATACGTGTTTTCTTATCACTGAGTTATTATTCTCTTTTAGTACCACTGAGTTTGAAGTACTCAATTTACTCCCGCACCTTGCGTGCAATTGCAGGTATGCGGGTTATTAGCAGGGTGAAAGACCTTATGGTGGTAGTTGAGCCAGGTGACCGCTACCAATTGTGGCACCTTACTTCATCCTTGTAAATTCTAGTTCTTATATTGTATTTATCTATACATTGTTGGCCAGTAGAAGTGCCATTACTCATTAGATGCTCGTGACTTGTGACACCCCGGTCGGGTTGTATTGGGATGAAATCATTAGTTTTATGCCAATAAGTTGTATTTTTATTCATTTATGTGTAATAGCTGTTAAAAGAGGACTTGGGGTTGTTGGCTAGCCTTTGTCTTCACGAAAGGCGCCATCATGACCGGGTATGGCTTTTGGGTCGTGACAAGTTGGTATCAGAGCTTAGGTTACTAGGTCTCACGAGTCATGAGCAGGTTTAGTAGAGTCTCGTGGATCGATACGGAGAGGTCTGTATTTACCCTCGAGAGGCTGCAGAACCTTTAAGAAACACTTTACTTTCTAGGAATTCTTATCGTACGTATTTGATTCAGCTTGAAAATATAATTCATGAAATTCCTTGAGGCCGAATCTTTGCTTATGGCTTGAGCACCAAGGTGCTGATTTTGTGAGCTGGAGTTATGAACTTATATGTTCAGTATTGTCCCAAATTGCGGGAGTGGCGGCTGGATAGTTATGTAATAAGTATGTTGGTATTGTGTAATGTGTGTGATAGTGGAAGGTATACAAAAATATTAAGGAAAGAAAATATTCTTACTTGGTGGAATAACCAGATAATGGAGGGTTGAAAAGTATTTTATATGTGTTGTGATTCAAATAGGTTAAATGCATGTCCATGTATCAACTTTGATAGCATAATACATGTAGTATTGAGATTAATGATATTGATATACATTGTGATGTCTTGTCGAGTTGTGGACATGTTGTTAGGAAGGTTTTGGTGGTTCTATGGCAGGTGTTGTGGAAAAGTCAACCGGATGTTGACTTATGAGTTAGAGGGCTTGAAATTGAATTCCGATGATTCGGTTAGGTCGGGGTGATGATTTAAGGCTTAGGAGCGCAATCAGAGTAATTTTTGAGGTCCAGTGAAGAAGTTAGCCTATTTTAGCGAAGTTAGTATTTTGGCGAATTCCGGTTGATAGGTGATATTTTGATCTGGTAGTCGGGATGGAATTCCGAGAGTCGCAGTAGATCCGTTAGGTGCTTTTGGACCTGTCCATAAAATTTCATGTCATTCGGATGTCATTTAGTTGGGTTTCGGATCGAATGTGAGTTTTGAAAGAATTTGATAAATTTAGGCTTGAATCAGTTGTAAATTGATAATTTTTGTGTTTATAGACGTGTTTTGATGATTGGAACAAGTTTGAATCAGGTTATAGGAAGTGTTGGTATTTTTTGTTGGGGTCCTGTGGGCCTCGGGTGAGTTTCGGGGTTGCTTTGGACCATTTCTAGGCCATTTTTAATTGCTGGTTTTTAGCTATGGCTGGGCTCTACGAGATCGTGGAGAATTGGTCGCGATCGCGGTGGGCAAAATCTGAGAAAAATGTTAATGAATTACGATCGCGTAAAGTGCTTTGCAATCGCGAAGAAGAACTTTCTGTCACACAGGTCCTACTTCGGATGATCAAATCTTTTATATACATGGAATTTTGAGGTCATTAAAAAACAAAAGTTGTAGAGAATCGTATCTAATTTTCATAAAGCTAAAGAAATTCTGATTTGGACATTTGTAGCAAAAGTTATTGACGTTACACTATAGGCTGTCCGAGAAGGAGCTCTAAAACACAAGAATTAATTTGGAAGCTTGTATCTCGAAATGTAGAAGGATTCAGGAAATGATCAACAACTGAAAGTTGTAGCCCTATGTATCCAGTTTCTAGAACATCAAACCATTTGTCATTCGGAGTTGGGTGTAAAAGGTTATGACCATTATACTGAAGCCTGACCGAGGAACTGAAAGTTGTTCACCGCGATCGCGAGGCTTTTCGTGCGACCGCGAAGGGTAATTTTTTGGTCAGAAATTTTTTCTCCACGATCGCGAAGTATTTCCCGCGATCGCGATGAACAAAATACCTGGGCAGAATGTTTGAAAATATTTCATCCGCGAATCATTCCCTTTTTTTCACCATTTTTGGGCATTCTTGAGAGCCTTTGGACGGGAATTGAAGGGGTTTCGACTGGAAATCTTTGGAGGTAAGTTTTATGAGTTAATTACATATTTTTATAGAAAAATCATCCATGGAATTTATTAATTTATGGCTAAAAATCAAGAAAATAGGGATTGGTGCAAAAAGCCTAAATTTAAGATTTGAAAGGCCATTTGTGGTCCGAATAGAGAGTTCTTGGCATGTACGGACTTGTGGCGAGACGAGGATTCCGGAAACGGGAATTTCGTAATTTTTGGTAATGTAGGCCCTGAGGCTCGGGTTTTGCCAATTTCGTGATTATGGGTATTTTTTGAGTTCTTTCGATAGGGTTATGTCCCATTAGCATATTATGATGTATTCCTTATAATTTTGGATAGATTGGACGCATGTGGAGGCTGGTTTGAGGGACAAAGGCATCGCAGGCTAGAATTATCGCCGGCACGAGGTGAGTAATATTTGAGAATGATATCCTGAAGGTTTGAAACCCCGGATTTGCACATCTTAGTGCTGCATTGAGGTGACTTGCACACTGGACCTGAGCGTGGGGTAGACCACCATTGGGGATCGTGACTCGGTCCATCCCGTTTGTTGGTTTTTACCGCATATTTGTAAACAATTTTTTGTTATCATTATGATTTTGGCTCATTGCCATACTTGGGGCTTATTGCCAAATGTTTGAACTCTTTATGAACTTGATCTATCATCAGTGTTTCATTCACTAATTAAAATATGATTTGAACTTCGTCTGTGTAATTTACACTATTTATGAACTCAGCTATATTTTACTCAAACTTGGAGTTTTAAACGATATTTGAATTATCTATTGAGCTGAGTATTATTGTTTCACTGATGCCCGAGGGGCTTTTTAACTAATTTTGGACTGGTTGGGGCCGAAAGACATATGTGAGGGCACGAGCAGTGATTTGAGGGGGCTTTCAGGCCTCGAGTGATATGTGAGCTTATGCATATACATGTATGGATCGGACTGCACGCCGCAGTAGCATATTGCATAGATCGGACTGCACGTCGCAGTAGTATATGGATCAGACTGCACGCCGCAGTAGTATGTGGATTGGACTACATGCCGCACTATTATTGCACTTGGGCTGTAGGAGCCCCTTCGGAGTCTGTACATGCCCTCAGTGAGCGCAGGTACCCAAAATGGATCGGGCTACGCGTCGTAGCGGGCATATGCATTGCCTTGCATTCATGCATTTACTCCTGTTTGTACTACGTAGCATGATATTTAGCACTCGTATATTATTGGCATACATACTGTTACTTGCCTTGTTAACCAGATACCCTGGTATTATATGTTAAGGAGTGCTGTTCCTAAGGGGCTGGTTTATGAGCAGATTTGCTCTAGTTGACCAGATACCCTAGTATTATATGTTAAGGAATGCTATGCCCAAGGGACCATTTTGTGAGCCGACTTGCTCTATCTGATATAGTATTCATATGCTTGGCTGTTGGAAAAGAGAAAGGGGATATTTGTAAAAGAGATTTTATAAAAGAGATTTTTAACTGATCTTGAGATTTTCTAAAGAATTTTAACAGTGTTACGACTTTTGTTCTTAAAGGGATTGTACTGTCTTGTATAGTATTTTGGTGTGCCCATACGTGTTTTCTTATCACTTAGTTATTATTTTCTTTTATTACCACTGAGTTGGAAGTACTCACTTTACTCCTTGCACCTTCCGTGCAATTGCAGGTATTGTTCGCCCATTAGCGGGTTATGAGTAGGGCAGAAGACCTTATGGTGGTAGTTGAGCCAGGTGACCGCTAGCGTTCCTGGCACCTTACTTCATCCTCGTATTCCAGTTTTTATCTTGTATTTATCTATACATTGTTGGCCAATAAAAACGCCTTTACTCATTAGATGCTCGTAACTTGTGACACCCCGGTCTGGTTGTATTGGGATTAAATCATTAGTTAAACGCCAATAAGTTGTATTTCTATTCATTTATGTGTAATAGCTGTTAAAAGATGATTTGGGGTTGTTGTCTTGCCTTGTCTTCACAAAAGGTTCCATCATGACCGGGTATGGATTTTGGGTCGTGACAAAATCCAACCATGCACGCAAGTTGATACACATAATATGAAGCTTCTTATGACCTCAAACTACAGACCCAGATGCAGTTGCTCAAAATGAGAAATCGGGTCATCACATACTCCTCCACATAAACATAGGTTCATACTCGAACGTGCCTGGAGCCGTTTCTTATCCATCAAACCACTGCATGAGCTCGCCATACATACATTCGGGGTTGTCCCCCATCGCCCAAACCTATGTAGGACTGACAATGCAACTTAACTGAAGGTCTCATCTCATCCTTAGTCCATAACATTAGGACATAACCCAAACCTCAATATCTGAAATTTATCATAGGACCCATATTTATCTGTTCCAAACAACTAAAATTCCCGAAGCACTAACCTCTAACTACCATAGCTGCTCAAATAACATCTTTGATGCCGACAATAGACTTCTCATTGAATATAAACTTGTTCATGACCTCCACAAGACTCCACATGATTAAGTAATATGCAGAACTCATATCCGCCCATGAAGTCAGCAAGTCAAGAAGCTTTCTCGCACTCCAAGGGCGATTACCCAAATCTTAGCAGAAACACCCTCATACTTACTAACACTCTTTACTCCAATACCATATGACTAATCTCACGTCTAAAAATCTCATCTCAGCCAATACAAGAATCCCAACTAACAACGCATCACAGAACCACACAGATTCTCACTCCATACAGTTCATATACCAAACCAACAACAACTCAATTATGTAGGACAAACAAAACGAAAGCAAGGTATAAGAATTATCTAACAAGTACAACATGTGTAATAACAAAAGTATAATTTTCATTTAATCACCACCCAAAGGGAAAACAAAACACCAAATAAATACAAGGAAGGGTATCCCACATAACATCCGATGCGGAATGCAGTACGCCCCCAAAAATTCATCAAGCCAAATTGCTCGGGTTCACTAATGTAATGACTCGACCGGTCATTTATGGAATTTATGCCCTGATCCCCCATTAACTTCTTTCCCTAAGTTAATTTATGCTATTTTGGTTTGCCAGGACGTTCGGTGCTAGAAGTCGTAGTATTTTGGGACACTTATTCCCGAAATGAGAGATTAAGAGTTGAAAATGGTCCGTATTCGGAAAAATGTGAAAATGGCTTCGAAATGGAAATATGGTAGTTTCGATAGCTCCATTAGGTAATTTCAGGGTTGGGAGCTTGTTCGAAATATATTTTGGAGGTTCGTAGCTCATTTAAGCTTGAATAACCGAAGTTTGTATTTTTGAAGTTTTAGGTTTGATAGTGAGTTTTTGATTTGAGGGTAGGATTAGACTTCATGAAGTTTTTATAGCTCCTTCATATCATTTGGGATGTGTGTGAAAAATTTCAGGTCATTCGGTTGAGGTTTGGTTAGGTTTAATATCAAAAGTGTGTTTGGTTAGAATTTGAAGTTCTTAGGCTTAAATCTTAGCTTAATTCGTGTGTCCGGCATTATTTTATGTGATTTTAGGATTGGTACAAGTTTAAATGATGTTACGGGATATGTCTGTAGGTTTTGTTGAGGTCCCGGGGGCCACGGGTGTGTTTCAGATGCTCAACGGGTCATTTTCTCCTATTTTAGAACTGCCGTTACTGCTTCTCGTATGCCTTAATCGCATTCGTGTTATATCATTCGCATTCGTGAAGGATTATTTTGGCCACCTAGGCAATCCTTCTATGTGTTCGCATTTAGAGCATTGCGTGAAGCTCCGCCTCCCCCTTTAATGCATTCGCGTCCTCTGTACCACGTTCGCGTACTTTTGAAAGATCCTTCATCGTGATTGTGTTGCCTTCCACGCGTTCGCGTAGGGCAAATTTCTTGTCCTTTCATTTTTCTTCAATGCGTTTGCATACACCGTTCGCATTCTAATAGTTTACTAGGCCAGGCCTTCGCATTTGCATCCGTTCCTTCGCGATCGCAAAGTCCATTTTGGGGACCTTACATTTTCCTTCTTCGTGAAGGCGTGATACCTGCCGCGTTCGCGATGCTATAATGACCAGAACAATACTTAGCATTTCAAAAATGAGATTTTGCCATTTTTATAAAAACTCAAGGTTTGAAGCTCGAATTTGGGAGCAATTTCAAGGGTTTTTCAAGGGAAATTACTGTGTAACAATTCTCTAATCTCCTATGGCTAAAACCCATTAATCTAATCGCGAATTCACCCTTTAGTTTCGTATTTGAATGGAAAGTGGGTAAACTTCTTAGACCTAAGTATGGGCTTTTGAGGGGGCATTTGACCTCCGATTTGGGTGATATTTATATGGTTAGACTTGTGAGAGTACAAGGGTTCTGAAAATTTGTCATTTTACCTATTTTTGCGTCCTAGCTTTAAATTTAATAGTGGAATCAGTTATTTGCAATATTATTTATGATGTGTAATTGAATTGAATAGATTTGAGTAATTTGGAGTCGGATACTTGTGGCAAAGGCGCGGTTTCTAGTGAGCCGTTTCGAGGTAAGTGGCTTGTCTAACTTTGTGTTGGGGACCTTTCCCTTTAGGATTTCTTCTTGATATTTGAGTGCCTTGTATGTGAGGTGACGAGCGTGTACTTGAGCCGATTGATGAAAGTCCGGTTTTCACTTAAGTTGTAAATATTTTGCTTTCGTTCTTACTTGCCTTATCTTACTTCAAGATTTTACGTGTGCTAGACAAGGAAAGCATGCCTAACTGACTTAACTACCTAATTGCTTAAGTTGTTTAATTGTACTACGTAAAGCATGCTAGGCTAGTTCTATCTGCTGCCCTGTTTTTGTACTTTATTCCTTGCTTTGTTTCTGGCTGTGATTGCGCATTTACATTGGGACTACAGATGTGGAATACCGGTAGCCCCCCTTGTTTTTTTACTTTGGGACTGCGAGTTAGATTCCCGGGAGATCCCCTTGCACTTTTATTTTTGGACTACGGGATGGTATCCCTGGAGATCCCCTACACACTGATGATTGGACTACGAAATGGTATTACCGGGAGATCATTGGGTATTGATACGAGAGTTGGACTACGGGATGGTATCTCGGGAGATCCATTGGACAGTTGAGGAGAGGGCTACAGGACGGTATCCTGGGTGAACCTCATTGGTATTTGAAATTTAGCTGTGTTTACTCTATGTTTCTGCTCTATCTTTGTAGTTATTATTATTTCGTTGATCTGCCTTATTACACTGGTGCGTTTATCACTTTTGTCAAATTCCTACACTGTTAAATTTTTTTTACTGTATTATTGTTGCCTCAGTAAGGCCCTGACCTTTCCTCGCCACTACCCAATCGAGGTTAGGCTTGACACTTACCGAGTACCATTGTGGTGTACTCATGCCCTTCTTGTGCATGTTTTTGATGTGCAGATCATCCAGGTGCCTCTACTCAGGCGCATTACTAGTGAGGTAGGAGGATCATCAAAGACTTCTAGGTAGTTCTGCTGTGTCAGCAGACCGACGAGTCTCCCTCATTCTCTATATTTTGTATCTAGTTCTCTCCCTTTCAGTTGTTCGAATATTCCGGATGTTTTAGAGCCATACTGTATTTTTCTATAGCCTGTGTTGCCCGTGAGTTTTCGGGTCTTTAGGGATTCTAGTGGACTTGTGTTATGGAGTTGTACATGCCGAGCGACATTCAATACATTTTTCTTTCAATAATTTAATTTAGTTTATTCTGTTTTCCGCAAATATTATATTTTTTCGGAATACTTGGCTTACCTGGTCATTGGGACTAGGTGCCGTCACGACATGTTCACGATCGGTGAAGTAGGGTCATGGCAACTGATAACATGGATAGAACTATCAAGCACATCACAGTGCATAAGTATAACTGTGGGAAAATAAATAGAATTAAATAAATAGATAAACATGGAAGAAAGCAAGCACAACTAAGGTGTAATGAGAATCAACATCAAGAAGGCTATCATGCCCATATCGCCATAAGGCCTGAACGGAATTAAAACATGCGTGGAAAATAATTATACGACCTCACAGCCTATCATAGCATAAAAGAGTAGCACATAACATAGGCCAAGGGAAAAAATAATGTCCATTCTGCTCGGTAACATAACCATGATGGCAATCTCGCATGAGCATCCAAACTTGACTGATAGAAAAATACATATTCTCATTAAGATTTCTAATAGCCCCCAATCCAAGTCCTCATCATTTCCAAATTGGTACATATTCTTCAAAAATCCACAGCAACCTATAGATAATTCATGCTATTCATTATACCTTTCTCAACATTTCTTCACAACCCATTAACAGGAAATAATCCACATATGGGAACATCTTGCCCCGAAACCCCAGGAATACTAGATTTTCCATACTCGAACTCAACTACGCAAATCAAATGTTTGATATCACTCACATCCTATCATCTTGGATAAGCACAAATATTTAATTTCTAACTACATAACAAAATATGAACGTCAAAAGCCTCGAAACCCAGTAATCACCATGCCTTTAGCCACGCATCCGCAAACCAAAACTCAAGGTCCTTTCAAAAAATGCACACCCTTCATGTATGATAGGAAAGAATCCACACACTCTATTAATTTCTGATACCTATGCAGGAGGAAACCACAATGTAGTTGTTTCCCTTATGTACATAGCAGCCAGCCCACTCAAGTCATTGCCAAAACCAATAAGAACTCCTCGAGATCCGCTCGCACGTAACTAAGCCTTTAGCACTGCATCTTCCCAACTCAATCGAGTCACACAAACTGTTAAATACCAGTGTGTTGCCACTAATTCCAATAGATAATTCCCATTCAAAAGGACAAATTACTTCCATTGCCATGCGGAACCAACACAACAGAACTGACTCATTTATTCACATATTTGAATTGCAATAATCTCAGTCAAAGCCCCAATTACGGATGATCCTAACATGAACCACGTAGCCAAGAAGCTCGTAAACCATCACATTTCCTCTAAAGCACCCAGTTATGTCGCAACCACGATACCCACGCTAAATAGACCTTCTTTCAATATGAAGTTGTTTCTCCAACTCCCCTTGACACTAAAATGTAGATTCATTAATAGCGTAGAAACACCATAAGCCCTAATATAATCCCATGCAATATCTAAGACCTTTGTCATATACAAATTTCGGAAGTCCTCTAATACCATATATATAAATTCTTCATGCAAATATATATATATATAAATCTGACTTTTAAATCTGAACGCTGCAATTGGGCCCCTCCTCCTGGCGCGAAGCAATAGAAAATAACATATGATAATCCACAAAACTAATCTTCATAGTTCGCACAACAACAATCACAAGATACACTAATACAACCAACTATCCTCAATCAACATCCACCTCATGACCTCATCACAATCTCGATGACTAGCCAACAAATTAAACCTTCTTAAGCTCGTACTTATCAACCAAATGCTATAACTCGCCGCACATCCATATGAATGATTGAATAGTCTTTCAATACCTCTATATCTTGAGTCTATACAATATATTGAGACAATGTATGGGTATCCCTGACTCCCTCGTAGCTCTTCTTTAGCATCAAGAAGTACTAGAGCATAGAAGACACTAAGAGTGCAATATCATACATATAACAAAAACAACGGCCTAGTGAAATCCCACTAGTGCAGTCTGGGGATGGTAGTTTGTACGTAGACCGTACCCCTATACTACGGGGGGTAGAGATGTCGTAATATCATACATAAGTGGATGTAGGAACATGAGTTATATGCTTCGATATGAATCAATGCCGCACAATAGGGAAAGATATAAGGGAGATTATCCTAATAGTTATGTAGCCTCTCGTAGATAACTGCTGACATCTCCGTACTGATCCGCAAGACTATACTAAACATGGCTATGCCTCACGGTACCTATGAACCTAGAGCTCTAATACCAACTTGTTATAACCCAAAATCCCTCCAATAAAGTCGTGATAGCACTTAGTCTCTAAAAAGTGTATGTCCAGAATTAATAGAAGGAACATAGATATTCACTATCTTCAAATTCGATAACTTTGAATAGTTACAATTCCCAAAACTGGCACTGCAAGTCATAAGCCTTTCTAGGAGTAGTGATATATAATAAATACATCCATGTTCCAAAACAAAAAGGAACAAATGAAAATACGTAAGGTGACTATATGGCCTACGAACGCAGCAGCAAGTTTACTTTGAGCCTCCACCATAACGATCTGTGTAGCTACTATCAATCAGATAAATATTTTTGTACAAAAAAGATATACAAAAGCATAGTGTAAGCATACCACAACGATGCTCAATAAGTATCAAGACAAATCTCGGTAGAGTAGTGGCGAGAAACAGTCAAGACACCTACTAGTTAAATAAATTGAATATGGTGTGATAATAAGCTATGAAAGTATAAATGATGTAGTAACATCAAAAGCAAGAAGAAGTCAAACTACAAGAGCAGAGGCAATAAAGCAAAACACAGATGGAAACGAGAGATAACCAAGTAAATTAATACCAACATAGATGGGACACAGACAAGTAAAGATGTGCTCAAATAAGAATAACTATGTTAACTCAATCAATCACATCATTCCTATAACACAAACTCTGAGCATCTCAAACCTCGAAGACTCATATCATAATCAAAACTACCAAACCTTTAACAAACTTGGCACCATGTGCCTACATATTTCCCACTCTCTTTACGCAACAAAATCCACGTGCTATCAATAAAAAATATCGGTATCCAATGCAATTATGATGTTCAAGCGTCTCATTTATATAATGTGGAATAAATTACAGTTTTTAATCTAATTAGGAAATAAGCGAGAAAATATGAAGGTATTTTTTGAAATCATTTGAATGAAGAAAATACACTTTTCAAATAAAATACAACATTGAATGAATTATAACCTTTAATATAGGATTTACTAAATTAAAACTTAATAAAAATTACCGTTTAAGTAAAATTTGATATTAAACGGTTAAGAATATGTAGTTGAGAAACTAATTGATATACTATATAAAGATTATTGGAATTTGATGTATTGAAATGTGTGTGTGTATACATACACGACAAGTTCAAATTCAAAATTCCTAGGAGCAGCGTAGTGTAAATTACATTACTTTGAATCAATATGTTACTAAAAACATAGACGGACATGAAGAAATGATTCAACGTAATAAATTTAGTTTTAAAGTTGGTAACATGCCTAATAAATACATAAATCTAGGGTCCCATCAGTATCCACCTATTACCAATCCCTAAGTGAGAGGTAAAACTACCAGATAATTTACACTGTCAAAGAGGAGTATATAAGCACATATATCAATGTGGCTCGCATCCCTATCCCGAAAATCATCCATTATTCCTCCGTAAATAAATGTAAATAGTATATATATATGTTGTAGTGTACAACCCCATCCGACCAATCCTCCCTTATTCCTATGTAACAGTTACAATAAAAGTACATAGTATATATATGTTGCGGATTGCAACCTGATCGCACCGCTACACCCTTATTACTTCTCAATATATCACCAATATTCCTCCTGTTATGTAATGACCCAACCCGTCGTTTACCGCCTCATTTTCTCAGTTTTATGCTTTCATATATTTCATTATATTTGTTTGGAGAATTCGAAGTAAGGCGGGTAGAATTTGGTTAGAAATGAGGCAATAAAGCTCTTAGTGGGAAGTTTAGTTTGAAAAAGGAAACCGAATATTGACCTATGATTTAAAAGTCTTGGAATGGACTTCTGATGATTCGACTAGTTTTGGGGGATGATTTATGACTTAGGAGAGCAAGTGGAATTGAATTCGGAGGCCCGGTGTAGATTTAGGATTGAATTGGCTAAGGTTGAATTTTGGCGAATTCCGGATGGTGGGTGAGATTTTGATCCGGGGCTCAGAATGAAATTCCGAGAGTTGCAGTAGTTCAATTAGGTGATTTTGATATGTTTTCAAATTTCAGATCATTCGAAGGTGTTTAGGTCGAGTTTTAGATCAAATGCAAGTTTTGGAAGTTTTATTGAAACTTAGGCTTAAATCCATGAGAATTCGATGATTTTGATGTTTATAATGGTATTTTTATGTTGCGGGTAAGTTTGAATAAGGTAATATGACATATATATGCATTTGGTTGAGGTCCCGAGGTTCTCGAGGTTAATTCGGATGGCGAATTAGCAAATTTTTGAACACATTAATGCAGTAGAAAATTGCAGACAATTTTTGTTCTATGCGATCGCATAGAGAGGTCTGCGATCGCATAGAAGGACCTGAAGGGGGTGAAATTTTACTCTATGCGATCGCGTGAGGGGATGTGCGATCGCGTAGGTTTAGAAAACTGTTCAGTGCGATCGCAATAGGGGTGATGCGGTCGCGTAGCATAGAAAGTTAAAGGTATGCGATCACATATGGTCTTCTGCGATCGCTGAGCAGGAAAATTGGGCCTGAAAAATTTTACCTTATACGATCGCATAGAAGAAGGTGTCAATGACAGAACAGTTAAGTTAAAAATTAGATGCAAACCCCTACATATTTCCACCATTTTTAATCGGCCAAGAGAGGGTTTTGTGCAATTTGAAGAGAGTTTTAAATGGGTATTGCTTGAAGTAAGTCTCTTGGCTAGAAAACGTGATTTTGTGCAAGAATCAAAACAAAAATTCATGAAATTGAGTAGAAACTGTTAAGAACTAGGGCTTAAGTTTAGAAAATGAATTTTTGAATATTGAAAGGCCATTTGAACTCCATTTTCGATAAATTCTATATGCACGTACTCGTGGTGAGATGATGAATCCGTTGTTGATTTTCGGATTTTATTTAGAAGTGGACCTGGGGTTCGGGTTTTACCAACTTCGTGAATTCATACTTTTCGTGTAATTTTTATTGGGTTATATTTCTTTGACACATATTTATGTATTCGCTGTGATTTTGACTATATTCGATGCACGAGGAGGCAAATTCGAAAGGAAACGGCATTGCGGACGAGTCCACGACTGGTTAAAGGTGAGTAATTGGTATATATGATAGCATGAGGGTTTGAAACCCCGGCTTACCACATTGTGATGCTATTTAGGGCATGAATAGCATTCTATGGAAGGTGCGAGATTGGTTATGACTGGGGATTGTGACTTGGTCCATCCCGAACAAGAATAATACTATATTGGTGATTGAAAGGCTCTCTTTGTTGAATATATATGGGCTTTATGCCATGTTTGGGGCCTTGTGCCGACCTGTAGTATCCTTAGGGGATAGATATCTTCGTTATAACATGATTTGTAAAATCATTGATCTCAGTCTTGAGTTGAAATCACTATTATGAAATACTAAGTCACCTATTCTTGAAAATTCAGAAAACTAAAGTATTTTCCTTATTAATGAATTTGAATTTGGAAATAAATAAATTGAACTGTTATGTGACTCATATGCATATTTTGGATTGGGTAAGGATCGGGTTGCACGCCGCATCGAAAGATATGAATATTGCGCTTGGGTTGAAGGATCCCCTCCGGAGTTTGTATACACCCCCAGTGAGCGCCGTCAACGTTAAATGGACCGGGCTATGCACCGTAACGGTCATGTGCATAGCTTTGCATTCATGCATTGTTAATTACTTGTGTTATTTGTGGTTTGCTGTTGTTGTTAGTTCGTAGTGGGTGGCGGACTGTTAGACTGTAACGACACGACCCATCGTTACGGTAGTTACCATCCCGTTTCCACTATTTTATACTTTAATATTAATATTTTCATGTATACATATTTAGAGAGTTAGAAGTAATTAAGATAGAATCAGGTTAGAAAGAAAGCAATAAACCTCTTTATTGGAAGGTTAGTTGGAAAAAGTCAATTGGACGTTGACCGATGAGTTATAAAGCTTAGAATGGATTTCTGATGATACGACTAGTTTCGAGGGATGATTTGTGACTTAGGAGAGCAGTCGAAATCAAATTCGGAGGTCCGGTGTAGATTTAGGATTGAATTGGCTATGGTTGAATTTTGGTGAATTCCGGACGGTACGTGAGATTTTGATACGGGGCTCGGAATAGAATTTGGAGAGTTGTAGTAGCTCCGTTAAGTGATTTTTTATATGTATGCAAAATTTTAGATCATTCGGAGGTATTTAGGTCGGGTTATAGATCAAATGTTAGTTTCGGAAGTTTTACTGAAACTTAGGCTTGAATCCGTGAGAATTTGATGATTTTGATGTTTACGATAGTGTTTTTTTCGTTTAGGTTGATTAGTTAAAAACTGTGTTGGTAATTGATTAAATTTTTGATTCATTGCTGGTTAAATGGTAAATTATAATTTTTTAGCTAAAGTTTTTAATAACAGTAATTTTTATATATTATTTTTTAATGATTCTATATGTGTGATGTTTTTAGTTTGTATAAATTATCTAGATCATTTTTCATATTTTGTTCGGTTTTAGGTATTTCAAGCATAGTTTCTATCCAATAATTTAAATATTCGTAATTTATCATATCTTAGTCTATTTCGGGTCCTGAATCCCATGTATTAGTATAGTCATAATTATATACTTCTTCTAGTTCTTCACTATTATATACTTCTTCTAGTTCTTATCTCCATTCTTGGTTTATTATTTCTGTTAAAACTAGATTTTCGTATTCTTGAATCTGATTCCATATATTTTTTCTTATTTCAGGTTCGATTATCTTTCTAAGTACATAAAAGATTAATATCTTATAATTATATGCCATCTCGTCTAGTTGGTATGTTATCATTATTTCATGTGTTGCTATTATTCTTGTGGTATTCCTTATAATCTTCTTACTTTATTATCATATTCATCATATAATAATTGGATATAAAGAACAATTTTTCTGGTCACTACCATGGCCCTTTGCTCTAACCATTTACCCTAGCAATGTCCTCAACTGCGGTACTCCCCTAAACGGCATATCCTCGCCTCACCGGTTTCCCATTAGGAGTGACTTAGCCTAGGTTTAGTTTTAGCATACTTCCATGGCAAACTTGCTCAAATTATTCTTTATAACATTATTATAACATGATGAAAGTTATACCTCTGGTTTTTGGTTGTTCCTCTGGTTTAAATAGTGATAAGATCCAATTTTGGACTTCATCCATATCTGTTTTCCTTTGCTCATTGGAGTTGGCATATATCAAAGCAAGTTTTAATGAAGTAATATAACATATTTGTGCATTCGGTTGGGGTTCCGAGGGTCTCGAGGTGAGTTCGGATGGCCAACGGGCAAATCTTGAACGTGATATTGCAGCAGAAATATTGCAGTCAGTTGTTGTTCTATGCAATCGCATAGATACGTGTGCGATCGCATAGAAGACCTGGAGAGGGATAGAATATTACTCTATGAAATCGCATAGAGGCAAGTGCGATTGAATAAGTTGAGTAAATTGAACTGTGCGATCGCAAGGGGTGTTAATACGATCGCATAGGTTCATAAGGTTACACAGTGGGATCGCATACACTGGGTTGCGATCGCATATAAGAAAAATTTTCCTGGAAAAATTTGCTCTATGCGATCGCCGGAGAGGCATTGCGATCACATAGAAGAAGGTGTCGGTGACACAACAGTTAAGTTGAATATTTTGAGACACGAACCCTCATAATTTTACACCACTTTTACTTCGTCAAGAGAGAGTTTTGAGCGATTTGAAAAGAGAAATCAACGAGTAATCACTGGAGGGAAGTATCCTGACCCAAAAACATGATTTTATGCTAGAATCAACACCAAAATTCGTGAAATGGAGTAGAATTTGTGAAGAACTAGGGCCTAAATTATGAAAATGAATTTTTGGGTTTTGAAAGTCCATTCGAACTCCGATTTTGATAAATTTTATATGCACGGACTAGTCGCGAGAGGAGGAATCCGTTGGTATGATTTTTGGAATTTTTTGAAAAGTGGGCCCAAGGCTCGGGTTTTACCAACTTTGTGAATTTTTTATGTTTTTCGAGTAATTTTGATTTGATTATGTTTTTTTGACCCATATTTATGTATTTACTGTGGTTTTGAGTAGATATGATGCACGAAGTGGCAAATTCGAAGGAAAAAGGCATTGCAGATGAGTCCACAGCCAGTTAGAGGTGAGTAGTTAGTGTATATGACAGCCTGAGGGTTTGAAACCCCGGCTAATCACATTTTGACGCTCTTTAGGGCGTGACTCGCACCCCATGGCAGGTGTGAGATTGGTTATGACTAGGGATTGAGACTTGGTCCATCCCAAATAAGAATAATATTATATTGGTGGTTGAAACACACAGTGTGTTAAGTATATATGTGGGCTATAAGCTATATTTGGGGCCTTGTGCCGACCTGTAGTATCAATAGCGGATAGATATCTATGTGATAGAATGATTTTTAAAATCATTGATCTTAGTCCTGGCTTGAAATCGCTATTATGAAATACTAAGTCACAGGTTCTTGGAAAATTAAATGAAATTAAAGTATTTTTTATTGTTAATGAACTGGAACCTGGAAATAAATAAATTGAACTGTTGTGTGACGCATATGCATGCTGTGGAATGAGTATGGATCGGGCTGCACACCGCAGCAGATGATATGAATATTGCGCTTGAGCTGAAGGAGACACTCCGTAGTGTGTACACACCCCCAGTGAGCGTCGTCGACGTTAAATCTTTCGGGCTACGTGCTGTAGCGGTCATGTGTGTTGCATTGCATTCATGCATTGTAAATTATCTTTTATATTTGTGGTTTTCTATTGTTGTTAGTTCATGGTAGATATCGGACTGTAGTTTCAGCTTTGCTTTGTGGTATTCTGTGGATTTCCTGCTTTCAGCTATTTTATATACTTTTTACTGTCTGAGTACTTAGTACTCACCCCGACTCTCTGCACTTTTGTGTGCAAATTCAGTTATGCAGAAGGGTTAGACAAGCAGTCCAGGTTATATCAGAGTATTTGAGTTGCTGAGGTAGCTGCTGGCGTTCGTAGGACCTAGCTTCTCTCTTTATTTCAATTTATTATCTATATACTTCCAGACTTGAGTATTTTGTTCAGTATTCCTATTACTATTATGATTTTGCTTAGAGGCTCTAGACTCGTGACCCCAGATCTTTTGGGAGTGTTATTTTCGATGTTCGCACTTCTTAGTACTTTTATTCTACTATTATTGTTGGAGTATTATTATTAACTCAAATATATTCTTCTTGAATTTGCCCGATTGGGACTGGTCTTTAAATGTGGAAACAATTGTTGGTCTTTCTTGCCTAACTTTAATGTTGGGCGCAATCACGACCGAGTTTGGGTCATGACAAGCTGGTATCAAACCCTAGGTTACTAGGTCTCGTGAGTCATGAGCCGGTTTAGTAGGCTCTGGCGGATCAGTACGTAGACATCCGTATCTATCCTCAGGAGGCTACAGAACTTTAGGAAATACCTCACTTTCTTGGATTCATATCGTGCGGTTTATATTTCTATGAAACTATATTTTTCCATACTCTATTCTCTCGCAAATGGCGAGAAACAATGCTAACGGACGTGGTGGATGACCACCAATGTCACCTAGAGGTCGTGGTCGTGGCAGAGGCAGGGCAACAATGACAACACCTGCTGTCCCACCAGCTGACCAGACTCAGGGTCAGATCCCAGAGCCAATGGATCAGGTTCAGGATTAGGCTCCAGCTATAGACATGCTAGCAGCTTAGGTTCAAGCACCGGTAGTGCCTATTGAGATACCGGGTCTTTAGGAGACCTTAGCACAGATCCTATCAGTGTGTACTGGCTTAGCCCAGGTGGTTGCGGCCTCTACTGCAGCAGCTTCTTCACAGGCAGGGGAAGAAATCAGACCCCCGTTCCTCGCACACCAAAGCCAGTAGTTCAGGGATTATAGGCACATGAGGTAGCTCCAGCTTAGCCAGTTCAATCGGATGCACCAGTCGTACCAGCCCCAGCTTATGTGGTCCCAGCTATGCCTGATAACAAGAAGCGTCGATTGGAGAGGTTCGGGAGACTACAGCCTCCAACGTTCAGCAGTCTTGAGGGCGAGGATGCCTAGAGTTTTCTGGATAAGTGCCAGCGTATGCTTCGTACTGTGGATATTCTGGAGTCTAGCGGTGTTGCTTTCACTACCTTCCACTTCACTGGACCGGCATTTCATTGGTGGGAGGATTTCGAGAGGCATAGGCCTATTAGGGCAGTGCCCCTCACTTGGAAGCAGTTCTCCATGATATTTCTAGAGAAGTATGTGCCCTACTCTTAAAGGAAGGATTTGCGTCGGTAGTTTGAGTGGTTGAAGTAAGGAGATATGATAGTGACTCAGTACGAGTTGAGGTTTACACAGCTAGCTCGGCATGCCATGTGGATGATTCCAAAAGTTCGCGAGATGATCAGGAGATTTGTGGATGGTCTAAACTATCCTATCCGCATATTGATGACTAGAGAGAGGGCTACGGTAGTTACTTTTGAGGAGGTGGTTGATACGGCTCATCAGATTAAGACAGACCACCATTGAGAGCATGAGGAGAGGGCCTCGTGATGCAGGTAGTTACAGTGATGCTCTGTCTAGGGGCCAGTTTCAGCACAGCATAGGTCGTTTCTTCAAATCTCCTCAGTCAGGCCATGCAGAGTCTAGATAGGCTTCGTCATACCGTAGTCGTCAGGGTCATCCGGGTTACCAGGGTCATCATGGCAAGCAGGGTCAGTAGAGCCAGCCCGCACTGAGCGCGCTTCCAGCTCAGAGCTCTGCTCATGCTCCTTCAGCTCAGGGTTCATCTGCAGTGAGGGGTTCTCAGCAATCCCTTTCTCCAGCTTCAGGCAGTTGTTTCGAGTGTGGTGAGTTGGGCCATATCAGGAGGGAGTGTCCTCAGTTTCTCCGTAAGCGGTCTCAGTAGAGGGATCAGCCTTCATCTTCTGCTCCTGTTTCTTCAGCACCCCCTCAGTCAGCTAGGAATGGTGTTCAAGTAGCCAGAGGTCGCCCTAAGGGTGAGGATCATACCGGTAGAGGTCAGGCTCGTTTTTATGCTCTTCCAGATAAGAGGGACGCTAGTGTATCTGATGCAGTCATCACATTTATTATCTCAGTCTGCCATAGGGATGCTTCTGTTTTATTTGATCTTGGATCTACCTATTCTTATGTATCTTTATATTTTGCGCATCATTTGGGTACGACCCGTGGTATTCTTGCCTTGCCCGTGCATGTATCTACCCCGATGGGTTACACAATTATTGTGGATCATGTATACTGATCCTGTTTTGTTACTATTGGGGGTCTGGAGACCTGAGTTGACTTATTATTATTGGTCATGGTGGATTTCGATGTGATTCTAGGCATGGATTGGTTATCTCCTTACCATGATATTATAGATTATCATGCCAAGACAGTCACATTAGCTATTCCAGGTAATCCCAGAATCGAGTGGCGAGGAGTGCCTGATTATGTGTTCGACAAAGTAACTTCCTTCTTGAAAGCCCAACGAATGATTGGGAAGGGTCTTCTATCTTATTTGGCTTTCGTTAGAGATGTTGAGGCTGAGACTCCTAGTCTTGATTCGGTGCCCATTGTGAGGGATTTCCCGGATGTATTTCTAGTAGACCTGCCGGGCATGCCACCAGACAGGGACATCAATTTTGGTATTGACTTGGTGACGGTGACTCAGCCTAGTTCTATTCCTCCATACCGCATGGCACTAGCTGAGTTAAAGGAGTTAAAAGAACAGCTTCAGGAACTCTTAGATAAGGGGTTCATTCCCCCAAACATGTCACCTAGGGTGCACCGGTATTATTTGTAAAGAAGAAAGATGGCACAATGAGAATGTGCATTGATTACACGCAGTTGAACAAGGGGACAGTAAATAATAAGTACCCATTTCCTCGTATTGAGGACTTGTTTAATCAGCTTCAGGGAACAAGTGTATTCTCTAAGATTGACCTTTGATCGGGTTATCACTAGTTGAAGATTAGGGATTCAAACATTATGTAGACAGCTTTCAGAACGAGATATGGGCACTATGAATTTTTGGTGATTTCTTTTGGGCTGACTAATGCCCTAGCCGTATTCCTGCACTTGATGAATAGTGTGTTTCGTCCATATGTAGTTTCTTTTATGATCGTATTTATTAATGATATCCTGGTGTACTCGCGCAGCTAGGAGGAGCACGCACAATACTTGAGGGTGGTATTGCAGAGATTGAGAGAGAAAAAGCTTTATGCAAAATTTTCTAAGTGTGAGTTCTGGCTGGATACTATGACTTTTTTGGGACATGTAGTGTCCAGTGCTTGTATTCGGGTTGACCCAAAAAAAGTCGAGGCGGTGCAGAATTGGCCCAGGCCGTCATCAGCTACTGAGATCCGGAGTTTCCTTGGTTTGGCATGCTATTACCACAAGTTTGTTCAGGGCTTTTTATCTATTGCTTCACCTTTGACGAAGTTGACACAGAAGAATGCTCCATTTGTGTGGTCTGATGTAAGGGTGTAATGTGGGCCGGTCCCGGACCGGGACCGGGACCGGGACCGCGGGCCTGGCGGTCCCACGGTCCTGGTGGGCCGGTCCTGCCGAGCCGGTCTTCAACCGGTCCTAAAGCCCGTGACGGGCCGGTCCTTACCCTTAGGACCGCGAGACCGGGACCGCGAAGACCGGGACCGGGTAGCGGTCCTGGGCCGGTCTTCGCGGGCATGGCGGGCCCCAACCGGTCCCAACGGTAAAAAAAAAAAAAAAAAAAATTTTTTTTTTTTTTTTAAAAAATGGCCCAACGGCCAGATTTAAAAACTAGCCGTTGGAGGTCAAAAATAGCCGTTTTTGGCTATCAAAATTTAGCCAAATGGTCCCCAAACTTTAATATAACCCCAAACTTTATATAATTACACTTTTTCCCAATTCTCAACTATAAATACCCCTCATTATTTCATTTTAACTCACCAATTCATCAATCTATCTTAATCTCTCTCAATCTCTCTCAATTGCTTATATTATTATTCCAATTTTGTGAAATTTTGTGAAGTTGGTGAATTGAAGTATTCAAGTCTTCAAGTCTTCAACAATTGCAATTTTGAATTTTGAATTTTGAATTATTACACAAGTTTTTGATTTATCTCTTAATACAATATATATATCTATTTCATACATATACATATAATATATATACATAATATATATTATATATATACATAACATATAAACTTAATACATATATATAAGTTAAGTTTATATATGTTAAGTATATATATATATTAAGTTTATATAATACTTACCATATATATATATATATATATATATATATATATATATATATATATATATATATATATATATATATATATATATATATATAACTTAACTTATATACTTAACTTATATAAACTTAATATATATATATACTTAACATATATAAATTTAACATATATAAATACTAAACATATATATACTTAACATACATATATATATATATATATATATATATATATATATATATATATACATACATACACTTAACATATATATAGTTAACATATATATACTTATTAAATAATTTTTTTTTATTAAAAGCCCACGAAGCCCACGAAGCCCGCCAGGCCCCGACCGCCAAGCCCGGGACCATGTGGGCTTAGGCCCGTCACGGGCCGGTCTTACCCACCAAGCCCACGAAGACCGGGACCGCGAAAACCGGGACCGCCAGGCCCGGGACCGTTTAGGACCGGGACCGCCAAGACCGGGACCGCGAGGCTCGTTTAGGCCCGGGACCGGCCCAGAATACACCCTTAGTCTGATGAATGTTAGGAGAGCTTCCAGAAGCTCAAGTCGACCTTGACCACAGCTCCGGTACCTGTATTGCCATCAGCTTCAGGGTCTTATACAGTGTATTGTGATGCTTCAAGAGTTGGGATCGGTTGTATATTGATGCAGGAGGGTAGAGTTATTGCATATGCTTCTCGTCAGTTAAAGCCCCATGAGAAGAACTACCTTATTCACGACATAGAGTTAGCTGTAATTGTTCATGGCTTGAACATTTTGTGGAATTACTTATATGGTGTATCTTGTGACGTGTACACAGATCACCGCAGCCTTTAGCACTTGTTTAAGTAAAAAGATTTAAATTTGAGGCTGCGGAGATGGCTTGAATTACTCAAAGACTGTGATATTACTATCTTGTATCATCCTGGGAAGGCCAATATAGTGGCTGATGCTTTAACCCGGAAGGCTATTAGTATGGGTAGCTTGTCGTACATTGCAGTTGGGGAGAGGCCCCTTGTAGTTAATGTTTAGGCGCTATCCAATCATATGGTAAGGTTGGATATTTCAGAGCCCAACAGTGTGTTGGCTTGCGTTGTTTATCGGTCTTCCTTATATGATCACATTTCTGAGCGCGAGTATGATGATCCATATTTTCTTTTCCTTAAGGACGGAGTTCAGCATGATGATGCCAGAGATGTCACCATTAATAGTGATGGTATGTTGAGAATGCATGGCCGGATATGCGTGCCCAATGTTGATGGCCTTCGTGAGTTGATATTGGAGGAGGCCCACAGCTCGTGGTATTCTATCCATCTGGGTGCCACAAAGATGTACTAGGACTTGAGACAGCATTACTGGTGGAAAAGGATGCAAAAGGATATTGTTAATTATGTGGCTCGATGTCTTAATTGCCAACAAGTTAAATATGAACACCAGAGGCCTGGTGGGGTGTTCCAGCGTATGGACATTCCCGAGTAGAAGTGGGAAAGGTTCACTATGGACTTTGTTAGTGGACTCCCTCGGACAGCGAGGAAGTTTGATTCAGTTTGGGTGATTGTGGATAGGCTGACCAAGTCATCTCATTTCATTCCTGTATGTACTACATACTCCTCGGAGTGGTTAGCAGAGATATTCATCCGTGAGATTGTGAGATTGTATGGAGTTCCAGTTTCTATTACATCAGATAGAGGTACCCAATTCACTTCTCAGTTCTGGAGGACATTTCCACGAGAGTTGGGTTCACAGGTAGAGTTTAGCATAACATTTCACCCACAGACGGATGGGCAGTCCAAGTGTACAATTCAGATACTGAAGGACATGTTGAGTGCTTGCGTCATTGATTTTGGAGGTTCTTAGGCTGATTAATTGCCTCTTGCAGTGTTTGCTTATAATAATAGATATCAGTCTAGCATTCAGATGACGCTGTATGAAGCCTTATATAGGTGACGGTGTCGGTCTCCAGTCGGTTGGTTTGAGCTCGGTGAGGCTAGATTATTGGGGACAGAGTTAGTTTAGGATGCCTTAGCCAAGGTGAAGGTGATTCAGGAGAGGCTTCGCACAGCTCAGTCGTGTCCGAAGAGTTATGCAGACCGGAAGGTCCGAGATGTGTCTTATTCAGTGGGCGAGAAGGGGTTACTAAAGGTTTCGCCTATGAAGGGTGTTATGAGGTTAGGAAAGAAAGGAAAGATGAGCCCAAGGCTTATTGGACCTTTTGGGGTGCTTAGGAAAGTTGGGGAAGTGGCCTATATGTTTGATTTTCCACCTAGCTTGTCGGGAGTTCACCCGATGTTCCATGTATCTATGCTCTGGAAGTACGTTGGTGATCCGTCTCATATATTAGACTTCAACACAATACAACTGGATGAAGACTTGACCTATGATTTTGAGCCGATAGACATTTTGGGTCGACAGGTTCGTAAGTTGAGATCCAAAGACACAGCTTCTATGAAAGTGCAGTGGAGAGGTCGTTCTGTGGAAGAAGAAACTAGGGAGAATAAGTAGGAGATGCGGAGCAGATATCCACACTTATTTGAGACTCTAAGTATGTTTCTTGACCCACTCGCGGATGAGCGTTTGTTTAAGTTGGTAAGAATGTAACGATCCAACCCATCATTACGGGAGTTACAACCTCGTTTCCTCTATTTTATACTTTAATATGTTCATTTATATGTGTTTCGAGAGTTAGAAGTAAATCGGATAGAATCCGGTTAGAAATGAAACAATAAACCTCTTTATGGAAAGTTAAATGAGAAAAGTCAACCGAATGTTGATCGATGAGTTAGAAAGCTCGTAATGGATTTCTGATGAATTGACTAGCCTCAGGGGATGATTTATGACTTAGCAGAGTAATCGGAATCGAATTCGGTGGTCCGGTGTAGTTTTAGGCTGGAATTGGCTAAGGTTGAATTTTTGCAAATTCCGGACGGTAGGTGAGATTTTGATCTGGTGCTCGAACTAGAATTCCAAGAGTTGCAATAGCTTCATTAGGTGATTTTGGATATGCGTGCAAAATTTCAGATCATTCGGAGGTGTTTAGGTTGGGTTTTAGATCAAATGTTAGTTTCAGAAGTTTGAGTGAAACTTACGCTTGAATACGTGAGAATTTGATGATTATTATTTTTATGATGGTATTTTTATGTATCGAGCAAGTTTGAATGAAGTAATATAATGTATCGGTGCATTTGGTTGGGGTCCCGAGGTCTCGGGGGGAATTCGGATGGCCAACGGGCAAATCTTGAACATGATATTGCAGCAGAAATATTGCAGTCAATTATTGTTCTATACGATCGCATAGCTAGGTCTGCGATTGCATAGAAGACATGGAGAGGGATGGAATTTTTCTCTATGCGATCGCATAGAGGCAAGTGCGATCGCATAGGTTGAGGAAATGGAACTGTGCGATCTCAAGGGGTGTTAATGTTATCGCATAGAACGGAATTGAGGGGCCAGGAATTTGCTCTATGCGATCGCATAGAGCAGAGTGAAGATCGCATAGGTTTGTAAGGTTACACAGTGCGATCACATACACTAGGTTGTGATCGCATAGAAGGAAAATGGGCCTGGAAAAATTTGCTCTATGTGTTCGCAGGAGAGGCATTGCTATCGCATAGAAGAAGGCGTCAGTGATAGAATAGTTAAGTTAAAAATTTCAGACGCGAACCCTCAAAATTTTACACCACCTTTACTTCGTCAATGGAGGGTTTTGAGTGATTTGAAGAGAGAAATCAACGGGTAATCTCCGGAGGTTAGTTTCTTTAACCAAAAACATGATTTTATGCTAGAATCAACACCAAAATACATGAAATTGGGTAGAATTTGTGAAGAACTAGGTCCTAAATTATGAAAACGAATTTTTGGGCTTTGTAAGGCCATTCGAACAGAGATTTCGATAAATTTTATATGCACGGACTTATGGCGAGATGAGGAATCCGTTGGTATGATTTTTGGAATTTTTTGAGAAGTGGCCCTAGGGCTCGGCTTTTACCCACTTCGTGAATTGTTACATTTTTCGAATAATTTTGATTGGGTTATGTTTCTTTGACCCATATTTATGTATTTGTTGTGGTTTAGAGTAGATTCGACGCACGAAGTGACAAATTCGAAGGTAAAGGCATCGCGGATAAAGGTACGTCCAGTTAGAGGTTTGCAGTTAGTGTATATGATAGCCTGAGGGTTTGAAACTCCGGCTTATCATATTGTGATGCTATTTAGGGCGTGAATCGGACCCCATGGCAGGTGCGGGATTGGTAATGACTGGGGATTGAGACTTGGTCCATCCCGCATAAGAATAATATTATATTGGGCGTTGAAATGCACACTGTGTTAAGTATATATGTGGGATATAAGCCATGTTTGGGGCCTTGTGCCGACCTGTAGTATCCTTAAGGGATAGATATCTATGTGATAGCATGATTTGTAAAATTATTGATCTTAGTCCTGGCTTGAAATCACTATTATGAAATGTTAAGTCACTTGTTGTTGGAAAATTAAATAAAATTAAAGTATTTTTCATTGTTAATAAACTCTAACCTGGAAATAAATAAATTGAACTGTTGTGTGACTCGTATGCATGTTGTGGACTGAGGGTGGATCGGGCTGCACGCCGCAACGGATGATATGAATATTGCGCTTGGGCTGAAGGAGTCCCTCCGGAGTCTTTACACACCCCCAGTGAGCGTCGTCAATGTTAACGGATCGGGTTATGCGCCCGTAGCGGTCATGTGCATTGCATTGGATTCATGCATTGTAAATTACCTGTGATATTTGTAGTTTGCTGTTGCTGTTAGTTCGTGGTAGGTATCAGACTGTAGTTTCAACTTTGCTCTGTGGTACTCTGTGGATTTCTTGCTTTCAGCTATTTTATATACTTTCTACTCAGTGAGTACTTAGTACTCAACCCTACTCCATGCACCTTTATGTGGAGATTCAGGTACGCAGAAGGGTAGACGAGCAGTCTAGCTTATATTAGAGTATTCGAGTTGCTGAGGTAGCTGCTGGCATTCGTAGGACCTAGCTTCTCTCTTTATTTCAGTTTATTATCTATATACTTTCAGACTTGAGTATTTTGTTCAGTATTCCTATTACTATTCAGATTTGCTAGAAGCTCTAGACTCGTGACCCCAGATTTTTTGGGAGTGTTTTTTTTGATGTTCGCACTTCTCAGTATTTTTATTATACTATTATTATTGGAGTATTATTAGTAATTCAAATATATTATTCTTGAATTTTTTCTTTTGGGACTGGTCTTTAAATATGGAAACAGTTGTTGGTCTGGCTTGCCTAGCTTTAGGGTTGGGCGCATTACGACCGGGTTTGGGTCGTGACATACACATAGCTTTACTCTGTGGTATTTTGTTGATTTCTTGCTTTCAGCTATTTTATATGCTTTTTACTCACTGAGTACTTAGTACTCACCCCTACTCCATGCACTTTTGTGTGCAGATTCCGGTACGCTGGATGTCTAGATGAGCAGTTCAGTTTCTTATATAGTTATTCGAGTTACTGAGGTAGCTGCTAGCGTTCGCAGGGCCTGGCTTCTCTTCTGATCCAGTTTAATTACTTATATACTTTCAGACTTGAGTATTTCATTCAGATATTCTTATTATTATTCGGTTTTTGCTTAGAG
Organism: Nicotiana noctiflora; assembly: GCA_032618575.1. Taxonomy (NCBI): domain Eukaryota; kingdom Viridiplantae; phylum Streptophyta; class Magnoliopsida; order Solanales; family Solanaceae; genus Nicotiana; species Nicotiana noctiflora. Next base: position 74,491 of record JASVEL010011332.1, on the reverse strand, counting down.
GCTCTAGACTCGTGACCCCAGATCTTTTGGGAGTGTTATTATCAGTGTTTGCACTTCTCAGTATTTTCATTCTACTATTATTATTGGAGTATTATTATAAACTCTCATATTCTCCTTGAATTTGTTCTTCTAGGACTTGTTGTTAAATATGTAACAATTGTTGGTCTGGCTTGCCTAGCTTTAGGGTTGGTCGCCATCACGATCGGGTTTGGGTCATGTTACGACATGCAACCCAATCCCACTTGCGCACCCTTATTACTCATTGTTGCAGTGTGCAACCCAATCCCACCAGATAATATTAATTCTCCCTTATTCCTCATAAACATATCAACAATTAGACATAGTTTAAATCAAAAACAACAATTCAACAACCCAATTATAAGAATCTCTACCACCAATAATATGAGTACACAACAATAAGAGAATTATGAAAAAATGAAGAAGCACAACAACCTTTACAAAAATAACAAGACATGTAAAGCATGTGATAACAACACATGCAACCATAACAATTCAGACACATAGCATATATGCACGGAGTCATAGAGGAATTCGCAATTATGAAATTATACAACAATAAGGAGTGCAAACACTTCAATTGAGTCAAATAAGGGGTAATTAACAAGTAAGAGTTAGAGAATTGCTAACAACGTCATGTAGAGCAAGTAGAGGTAGAACTAGCAATTACGAAATTTTATCATCTTGAAAAACTTCCCACTTAATGAACATAAGGACCTAAGAACTATAAAGGCAAATTATCCACAAATAAGTTCGAGCACGCACTCGTCACCTTGCATGCACAGACTACAATGAACATAGAAGACTTAAATCCTAAGGGGTAGTCCCATCCAAAAGGTTAAGCAAGCTAGTTACCTCAATCTAGCCAGTTGAACACTCAATTTAGCTTTTCCTTTACCAATTCATCAATGCTCGACTCAGTCAAACTAAAAACGACTTAAATACATCAAACAATGGAAGAAAAAACAGTTTCAATTAACAAAGCTATGACTCCTGTACAATTTACAAAAGGTCAACTCCCCCGGCCCGCACCTTTGAACTCGACAAAATAAAATAAAATCAAATGCCCATTCCAATACGAGTATACCCATACAAAATTTATCAAATTCCAACAGCATTTGGTTCATCAAATCATCATTTTACATTTTTGAAAGATTACACAATTTTTCCCTAAACTTTCCTTCAAATTCTTATGAATTTGATATTAAATCTACGATATAATCACAAATTATAGTTGGAAATTGATTAAAGACACTTACCCAATGATTTGGCATGAATATCATCTCTAAAAATCGCCCACTCTCGGATCTAGGGTTGAAAGTATGATCAAATAAAGCTAAGTCCCGGAAAGAAAGTCTTATTACTAGCCTCAGATGTCACATTTGTGACATTAGGATCGCAAGTTCAACAAAGGTATGGCAAATGCATAGGCTGGCCAGCTCTGATCTGGTTGCAAATACGACACAAGGCTCGAAAATGGGAACCTTGAGATATTCGCAAAAATGACTGTTTCTTCGTAAATTTGATGTAGTCGTTCACAATTGCGAACTCCCCTACCGCAAATGCGATACTCGAAAATGTGATGAAATCCTCGCAAATGCGAGAACTAAAACAGCAGTACAACTAATCCTCTTCTGACACTACGAAATGCGTACGCAATTCACCTGAGCCTTCGAGGCTATAAAACAAACACCAGCACAAGTCTGAATACATAACATAAACTTTCTTGCGTGATCGAAACACAAAAATAATCTCTAGAACCAAGAATTGGATGCTAAAACACATGAAAATCACTATCAACTTCGAAAACTTCTTTAACTGCAATCAAGCATATGAACCATATCTAATCAACTCCAAGCAACACCAAACTTGCAGGCATCTCCCAATTGATATAGCAGAGTTGCTGCAACTTTCGGAATCTCATTATGACCTCGATAACACAAAAGTCAACTATGGGTCAAACTTCTTCATTTTCCAAACTTCAACTTTCCCAACCTTCGCTGAAATGCCTCAAATTACCCTATGAGCCTCCAAATCCAAAACCGGTTGTATGCCTAAGTACAAAATAACCATACAAAGCTACTGACATCATATAAAACTCATTCTAGAGTCATTTACTCAAAGTCAAATTCCGGTCATATTGTCACTGCAAACATCCAAAACTAGATTCCTTCTCGAATTTAACTCAGATTCATCCAAAAATAGAATACAACCTTGCACATAAGTGGATACACATAATATAAAGCTGCTCATGACCTCAAACTGTCGAACCGAATGGAGTTTCTCAAAACGACCAGTCGGGTTGTTACAATATGGCAACCTTTTGGTCTAAATATAACAATCAATACAATGAAAAACCGTGCAATATAACATGCAAAACTGGAAAAAAAACAAAGTATAATATCAATAAGACGAATCTAGTGTATTTCCATGAATTAGTTGTCTCTCTAAATTAAGAAAGCCTTGGCATGACTGGTCAAGTTGCTGCAATGTGACCGAGAAGACACGTGTTCAAGCTGTGAAAATAACCTCATGCAAAAATGCAGAGTAAGACTGACTACAATAAATCATTGTGGTCCGACCCTTCCCCAGGCTCCGCATATAACGAGAACTTAGTGTACTGAGCTACCCTTTTATTATCTCTGTCTGTGTTATCCTCAACTCCTAAGTAATCATACATAGTTAAGCATAGACTAGTCTGTTAAGGCAATCACATGTTCGCTAAAGCAAAAAAATAGAATTTAGTGTCACGACTCGGGATTCCCAATATCGGAACGGTGATGGCACCTAACATCACAATTGCTAGGCAAGCCCATGTTAGAGTTTTATTAACCAACCTTTTTTATGATTCAGTGATTTAAATTAAACCAGCTAAACCAAGAAGAGTAAATGCGAAAGTAAGTAAATAGCCTTTTTATGTACTATTACCAATACTATTGCTATTACTACCTAGAATCTGGTGTCACAATCCATGAACACACAAATATCTATTGAAAACATTTTTTCGATAGAAGATACAATTGTTTATGAAGGGAAGTAAAAACAGTAAATATAGGAGCATAGAAGGAGGCATTAGGGCCTGCAGACGCTAGCTAGACAACCTTGGGTCTCCTAGCTGAAAATATTTGCACTCGAACTCTTGATCAGTCACCACAAGTTCCAAAATATGCATAATAAATGTAGAGTACTGTATTAGTACAAACCACCCCATGTACTGGTAAGTGCTTAACCTAATCTCGACGAGGGAGTGACGAGGCTAAGGCAGGGTAAGTATAATATAACCTACATACAGTGTATAGTAAAAGTAGAAAGAAGGGTAGATAAAATAAAGCAGTAACTTGCAAGGAATGAATACAAAACTACCAATTATCCAGCTATAACCAATTCTTAAGTGAGATACAAAGCTACCGAATAAATTAACCAATTATCTCCCGATCCCGAATACGTAACTAATTTTGAAATTATACCCTAAATCGAGGACTAAATCCCCAATTTGCAAACACCCCAAATTATTCTGAGAAGTCCTAATTTATACCATGAAAGAACGAGGTTTATAACTAGGAATTTAATGGTCGATGATAGAAATTGAAGGAAGTAAGTTAAAGAGTACAAACTATGCGTTAATGTTTTATCCCCCTTCAAAAATCGCCCTCGGTCGAGTTCTAAAAAAAGAGATATGAAATTTTGAAGAATTCCCATTTTGTGTTCCAGTTTTAATTCTCTGGACAAGCATTTTTTCGTCCGCCAATTGACTGTCGGGATCGCATTAGCCTACGCATTTGCGGTATACTCTTCACATTAACAAAGGCTTACTCCTCTCAGCCTATTTGTTCGCGAGCCAAGTGCCGCGTTCACAATGAGTATGGTCAATTCCCCTCCCCTAGGTCTCATTTCTTCGCGCTCGTGATAGACAGGTCGCATTCCCATAGGGTAATGCCCTCGTCGCTCCGCATTTGCGACCTAGTATATGTGTTTGCATCGAGTAAAATTCCCTTCCAGCCTAGTTCTCCTTCGTGATAGCGAGAGTCACTACGCTATCGCGAAGAAAAGCATATCACACACTAGATTCAGGAATTTACACCAGATATTCAAAGTCCAAAACAACTCTAGCCTATCTGAAACTCACTCGAGCCCTGAGGGCTTCAAACCAAACATGCACCCAAGTCTAATAAATTCATATGGACTTGCTCATGCGATCAAACCGCCAAATAACACCTTGAACTACAAATTTAGAAATAAATCACATGACATTCTAAGAACACTTTGAAATTCCTATTTTCACAACCGGGCCTCTGAATCACGTCAAATTAGTTCTGTTCTCACCAAATTTCATAGATAAGGTATAAATATTATTTTGAATATGTACCGGGCTACAAAAAAAATACAGACCCAATACCAACAAAATCAACCATCAACCATATTCTATAAAATATTCAATTTTACATCTTTCAATTTTCAACAAAATTCATTGCTCGAGCTAGGGAATTGATTTCGGACATACGCCCAGGTCACATATTTCGATATGGACCCATCGAAACTATCAAAACATGATTTCGCAGCCGCTTACCCAAGACATTGTCGAAAGTCAACTAAATAAACTTTTACAATCAAAAATTATTATTTTTATCAACTTTGAACATTAAATCTTTCCGAAAACATGCCCGAATTGCGCACCCGAATTGAGGAGGAATAAAAATGAGGTTTTGAAGGCCTCGGAACATGGAATCGAGTTCTAAAACATAAGATGACCTTTTGGGTCATCATATTCTCCACCTCTAAAATAACCTTCATCATCGACAAAACGTAAAAAAGTACCTTAGCTGGTGAAAAGGTGGGGATATCTACTATATATATCGGACTCGGACTGTCAGGTAGCTACCTCAAACGGATTACCTCTTTAGAGACTTGAGACTAAAGATAACTCTTCGATCTCAATTGACAAACCTGTCGGTCTACAACTGTTAGCAGCTCCTCCTTGTATGTCAAATCCTTGTCCAACTGCTTAGTACTGAAATCTAACACATGAGATGGATCACCATAATACATCCAAAGAATGGAACATGGAATACTGGATGTACCAAGTATAAGCCTGGTGGAAACATAAGTTTTTAGGCCACCTCTCCCACTTGCTCAACTATCTCAAAAGGCCGGGTATACCTAGGGCTTAACTTGTCGTTCTTTTCAAACATCATTACATCCTTCATGAGCGATAGTACTCTCTCTGGACCATGTTTATCATATTTCGAACCTTACGGTCGGCATGACTCTTCTATCTGGAATGATCTATATGAAGTCTATCATAAATGAGCATAACCTTATCCAAGGAATCCTATACAAAATATGTCCCATACAACCGAGCCTCCTCTGACTCAAACCATCCAACTGGCGATCGATATCGTCTGCCATATAATACCTCATAGTCAGCCACATGGATGTTTGACTGATAGTTGTTATTATAGGCAAACTCCGCTAAAGGCAAGAACTGAACAGCCTCAATCTTCTTAGGATCCACACACTACCGGAAAATATGCCTATTACAACAGCAGGTAAACCATTGCGATTGATAGGATAACCGTTGCCATAGCTGTATCGGAACGGTTAAGAAACCGTCATATCCGTGCGCATGCCAATAGACCTACAACAACGGTTGTGGTAACGGTTTACAGAACCGTGGCTATAGATCAAGCTATTGCAATGGTTTTTCTACTGCCTGAAGGAACGATTATTCAATTAAATTGCAACGGTTATAAACCGTTACCATATTGTTTATGCAACGGTTGTAAATCGTTACCATATTATTTACTACTGTTACAATATAGTGTATTGTAACGGTTATGTAGACTATTGCAACGCTTGTTTACACCAATTGTAACGGCTTTATTCGCTACCGCAACGGTTTTATTTCTAATGTATCATTTTGTTACATTATATGGAACACTTTACAAGACCTATCGGAACGGTTTAAAATGTCTATAGCAACGACATTTATGCTTATTGCAACGGTTCTATTAGGCTATTTTAAACATATAATTGACATTACCACCTGTAAATAATTGTAATTATAACCTGGAAATTATATAAATAAAAAGATAAAACACTTTATAATCTTTATATCCAATAAGCTAAGAATAACGATAATAGCAAAATGTTTTTAACCCAATTGCATAAATTTTACAGTTCAACACTTCAAAAGTTAAAGTTTCAAATACTATAACAAAAGACTCCAAGAATATCGACTAACAACTAAAGTTCTTTCTTAAGTAAGGTCTATATCTTCACTATCTCCATCTTCCCTTTCTTCAGTTGCTCCACTGTCACGACCCAAATCCAGTCGTGATGGCGCCCAACAATCAAGCTAGGCCAGCCAAACAAACAATTTAATTATAACACAATACCAGTCCCCAAATGGACAGCCAAAAAAGAATATATGAGTTTAAGAACTCCAATAATATTAATACTGAACGAAAGTACCGACACTCCCAAAGATCCGGAGTCACAAGTCTAGAGCCTCTAACAAAACCAACAGGAAATAGAGAGTACGATATAGAAGTACTCAAGTCCGAATACAAAATATACAATAACAACTGGAATGAGAGGAGAAGCTAGGCTCTGCGAACGTAGGCAACTACCTCAGCAACTCGATGTGACAATGTAAACGCTGGAGATATCCGTCTACTGCTCCCGAGTACCTGAGTCTGCACACAAAAGGTGCAGGGAGTAGGGGTGAGTACTAAGTACTCAGTGAGTAACAAATATATATATGTAGCTGAGAGTAAGAAATCCACAAAATACCACAATATGAAGCTACACTACAGTCCGAATCTCCTACGAACTAGCAACAACAATACCATACAGCTACCACAGAGTAATTCAACAAATACAGATGCAATGCAATGCACATAACTGCTACGGCGTGTAGCCCGATCCCATTTAACGTCGACGGCGCTCACTGGGGGTGTGTACAGACTCCGGAGGGGTTCCTACAGCCCAAGCGCAATACTGCTGCGGCGTGCAGCCCGATCCTCATATCAACTACTGCGGCGTGCAGCCCGATCCCACACTCAGTCCACAATAAGCAATTAAGTCACAAAAACAATTCATTTTCCTTAATTCCAGTTCTCAATTCATAATTTATGAAAACACTTTAACTTTATTAAATTTGTAAAAGCCGGTGACTTAGCATTTCAAAAGTGAATTTCAATTTCCAGGACTGAGATCAGTGATTTAAGCAATTTTTAGCTATCACATAAATATTGCCCTCTAAGGACGCTACAGATCGGCACAAGGCCCCAAACAAGGCTTACAGCCCACAATTTTAGCAATTACAGTGTATTTCCAACACTAACAACATATTATTCACTTTTCGGGATGGACCAAGTCTCAATCCCCAATCACAATCAATCCCGCACCTGCCACGGTGTGCGAGCCACGCCCTATTAGCGTCACAATGTGCTAAGCCGGGGTTTCGAACCCTCGGGCTACCATATACACAAACTACTCACCTCTAGCCGGTCGTAGACTCGTCCGCGATGCCTTTTCCTTTGAATTTCGTTGCCTCGTGTGTAGAATCTAGTCAAATAACAATAATTACATCAAATACGGGTCAAAGAATCATAACCCACTTCAATTTATATGAAATTCACAAAATTACACTAAGTTGGTAAAACCCGACCCCGGGCCCCACTGCTCGGAAAATTCCAAAATTAGTACCAACGCGATCCTTATCTCGCCACGAGTCCGTGCATATAAAATTTATCGAAATCGGAGTTCAAATAGCCTCCCAAATCCAAAAATCTCGTTTTCAATATTTAGGCCACATTTCTTCAAGATTTCAACCCAATTTCATGAAGATTGATGTTAATACTACCATAAAATGATGTTTTTGAGTCAAGAATCTTACCTCCGACGAATACCCGATGACTTCTTAGTGATTTCCTCGAGTTTTCTTCTCTCTAGGGCTCAAAATTGAGTTTTGGGTTAATGAACCCGTAACTCCCTGTTCTGTGATTAAATTCACTGCCAGAGACTTTTGTTCTATGCGATCGCATGCCCCCTATTGCGATCGCATAGAGTAATTTTCCTCGGGCCTCCAATTTGTTCTATGCGATCGCAGGCCTAGCCATGCGATCGCATAGCTTTGCATTCCTACCCTCCGCGATCGCAATCGAGCCTCCGCGATCGCACTACACAAAATCCGGACACTATGCGATCGCAATGCCCTCCACGCGATCGCATAGAGAAAACTTCACGCCCCCTTCCCCTCTTCTATGCGATCGCAATCATCTCTATGCGATCGCATAGAGCAACTGCTGACTGCAATTACTGCAGAATTTTTCCAAGTTCTAAATGCCCGGTTGATGGTCCGAATCCATCCCGAGGCCCCCGGGACCCCAACGAAAACCACCAACATACTCCAAAACATGATACGGACTTGTTCCAATCATAAAAACACCATACTAAACATCAAAATCTCCATTTATCCACGAATTCAAGCCTAAGTTTCTTCAAAACTTTCAAAACTAACATTCAATCCAAAACCCGATCAAACGATGTCCGAATGACCTGAAAATTTGCAGACATATCCAAAATCACATAACGAAGCTACAGAAATTGTCGGAATTCCATTCCGACCCCGGATCAAAATATCACCTACCATCCGGTTTTCGCCAAAATTCAACATTCGCCAATTCAAGCCTAAAACTACACCGGACCTCCGAATTCAATTCCGATTGTTCTCCTAAGTCATAAATGATCCCCCGGAACTAGTCGAATCATCAGAATCCGGTTCCGAGCACTCTAATTCAATAGTCAACTCTTGGTTGACTTTTCATATTCAAGCTTTCTTCAAACATGCTATTTGTTTCATTTTCAATCCAAATCACTCCTAACTCACCCGATATACTCTAATACTGATTTAAAAGCATAATATATGTAAATGCAAGGTAACGGGGTGGAAATTCCCGTAACGACGGGCCGGGTCGTTACATTCTCCCCAACTTAAACAAACGCTCGTCCGCGAGCGGGTTAAGAAACATACCCGGAGTATCAAACAAGTGTGGATATCTACTTCGCATCTCCCGCTCGGTCTCCCAAGTTGCTTCCTCCACGGAACGACCTCTCCACTGCACTTTCACTGAAGCTATGTCCTTGGATCTCAGCTTACGAACCTGTCTACCCAAAATGGCTACCGGTTCCACATCATAAGTCAAATCCTCATCTAGCTGTATCGTGCCGAAGTCCAACACATGAGACGGGTCTCCGACATACTTCCGGAGCATAGATACATGGAACACCGGGTGAACTCCTGACAAACTGGGTGGCAAAGCAAGCATATAAGCCACCTCCCCAACTTTCCTAAGCACCTCAAAAGGTCCAATGAACCTTGGGCTCAACTTTCCTTTCTTTCCAAACCTCATAACACCTTTCATAGGCGAAACTTTCAGCAACACCTTCTCACCTACTGAATAAGACACATCTCGGACCTTCCGGTCCGCATAACTCTTCTGACGCGACTGAGCTGTGCGAAGTCTCTCCTGAATCACCTTCACCTTGTCTAAGGCATCTTGGACTAACTCTGTCCCTAACAACCTAGCCTCGCCGGGCTCGAACCAACCAACCGGAGACCTACACCGCCTCCCATATAAAGCTTCATACGGTGCCATCTGAATGCTGGACTGATAACTATTATTGTAAGCAAACTCCGCCAAAGGCAAATAATCAGCCCATGAACCACCAAAATCAATGACACAAGCACGCAACATGTCCTCCAATATCTGAATAGTACGCTCAGACTGCCCATCCGTCTGTGGATGAAATGCTGTGCTCAACTCTACCCGTGAACCCAACTCTCGCTGAAATGTCCTCCAGAACTGAGATGTGAACTGGGTACCTCTGTCTGATATAATAGAAATGGGAACTCCATGCAATCTCACTATCTCACGGATGAATATCTCTGCCAACCGCTCCGAGGTATAGGTAGTACACACTGGGATGAAGTGAGCCGACTTGGTCAACCTATCCACCACTACCCAAACTGAATCAAACTTCCTCGCTGTCTGAGGAAGTCCACTAACAAAGTCCATAGTAATCCTTTCCCACTTCCACTCAGGAATCTCAATACGCTGGAATACACCACCAGGTCTCTGATGCTCATACATGACCTGTTGACAGTTTAGACACCAAGCCACATAACTCACAATATCTTTCTTCATCTTTCTCCACCAGTAATGCTGCTTCAAATCCTGATACATCTTCGCGGCTCCTGGATGAATAGAATACCGCGAACCGTGGGCCTCCTCCAATATCAACTCACGCAGGCCATCAACATTGGGCACGCATATCCGGCCCTGCATCCGCAATACACCATCACTATCAATAGTGACATCTCTGGCATCATCATGCTGAACTCTATCCTTAAGGACAAGTAAGTGTGGATCATCATACTGGCGCTCTCGAATACGATCATATAAAGAAGAACGAGCTACTACATAAGCCATCACCCGATTGGGCTCAGAAATATCCAGCCTTACCATCCGATTAGCTAACGCCTGAACATCAACTGCTAGGGGTCTCTCCCCAACTGGAATATACGCCAAACTGCCCATACTAATAGCCTTCCGGCTCAATGCATCAGCCACCACATTGGCTTTCCCGGGATGATACAAGATAGTAATATCATAGTCTTTAAGCAACTCAAGCCATCTCCGCTGCCTCAAATTTAGATCTTTCTGCTTAAACAAATGCTGAAGGCTGCGGTGGTCTGTATATACATCACAAGATACACCATATAGATAATGCCTCCAAATCTTCAAGGCATGAACAATAGCAGCTAACTCCAAATCATGAACAGGGTAGTTCTTCTCGTGGGGCTTTAGCTGACGAGAAGCATATGCAATAACTCTACCCTCCTGCATCAACACACAACCGAGTCCAACTCTAGAAGCATCACAATACACCGTATATGACCCTGAAGCTGATGGTAATACAAGTACTGGAGCCGTGGTCAAAGCCTCCTTGAGCTTCTGAAAGCTCTCTTCACATTCATCAGACCACACAAATGGAGCATTCTTCTGTGTCAGCTTAGTCAACGGTGAAGCGATAGATGAGAAATCCTGAACAAACCGACGATAATAGCCTGCCAAGCCGAGAAAACTCCGAATCTCTGTAGCTGAGGAAGGTCTGGGCCAATTCTGCACTGCCTCGACCTTCTGAGGATCAACCCTAATACCATCACTGGACACTATATGTCCCAGAAAACCCACAGTATCTAGCCAGAACTCACACTTAGAGAATTTTGCATAAAGCTTCTCTTCTCTCAACCTCTGCAATGCCACTCTCAAATGCTGTGCATGCTCCTCCCGGCTGCGTGAATATACCAGGATATCATCAATAAACACAATCACAAAAGAATCAAGGTACGGCCGAAATACACTATTCATCAAGTGCATGAATGCTGCTGGGGCATTAGTCAAGCCCGAAAGACATCACTAGGAACTCGTAGTGCCCATATCGCGTCCCGAACGCTGTCTTCATAATATCCGAGTCCCTGGTCTTCAACTGATGGTAGCCCGATCAAAGATCAATCTTAGAAAATACACTAGCTCCTTGGAGCTGATCAAATAAGTCCTCAATACGAGGCAATGGGTATTTATTCTTCACTGTTACCTTTTTCAGCTGCATGTAATCAATGCACATTCTCATTGTGCCATCTTTCTTCTTTACGAACAACACCGGTGCACCCCAAGGTGACACACTTGGACGAATGAAACCCTTATCTAAGAGTTCCTGAAGCCGTTCTTTCAATTCTTTTAACTCTGCTGGTGCCATGCGATAGGGAGGAATAGAAATGGGCTGAGTGCCCGGCACCAAATCAATACCAAAATCAATATCTCTATCAGGCGGCATGCCTGGCAGGTCTGCTGGAAATACATCCGGAAACTCCCTCACAATGGGGACCGAATCAAGACTGGGTGTCTCGGCCTCAACATTTCTAATGAAGGCCAAATAAGACAAACAACCCTTGCCAATCATTCGTTGAGCTTTTATATAAGAAATCACCCTGTCGGACACATAATCAGTCAAGCCACGCCACTCGATCCGCGGATTACCTGGAATAGCTAACGTGATTGTCTTGGCATGACAGTCCAGAATTGCATGATAAGGAGATAGCCAATCCATGCCTAGGATAACATCGAAATCTACCATACCCAGTAGTAATAAATCAACTCGGGTCTCCAGACCCCCAATAGTAATAATACAGGATCGATATACCTGATCCACAACAACGGTATCCCCCACTGGGGTGGACACATGTACGGGCAAAGCAAGAATACCACGGGTCATACCCAAATGATGTGCAAAGTAAGTAGAGACATAAGAATAGGTGGATCCGGGATCAAATAAGACGGAAGCATCCCTGTGGCATACTGAGATAATACCTGAAATGACCGCATCCGAAGCACTAGCATCCTTCCTGTCCGGAAGAGCATAGAAACGAGCACGGCCTCCACCAGTACGATCCTCACCCCTAGGGCGACCTCTGGATACCTGGCCACCAGTCCTAGCCGACTGTGCCGGCGCTGAAGAAACAGGAGTAGAAGATGAAGGCCGATCCCTCCGCTGTGACCTCTTACGAAGCCACTGAGGACACTCTCTCCCGATATGGCCCAAATCACCGCACTCAAAACAACGGCCCGGAGATGGAAGAAGGGGCTGCCGAGGACCCCTCGCTACCGATGAATCCCGTCGTCGAGGAAACGGGAGCGAGCTCGAGTCGGAAGAGCACTCGGTGCGGGCCGACTCGCCGGCGGCCCGCCGACCTCGATAACCCTGCCGGCCTTGACGACCACGATCGGATGAAACCCCACTGGACTCTGTACGTCCAGACTGATGAGATCCGAAGGAGCGACCTCTGCTATGCCGAAATTGGCCCCTAGACGGAGCACCACTGTAACTGCCGATACCACGAGGCCTCTTAGCCTCTCTCTCCTCTCGCTCTCTGCGGCGATCTGTCTCAATGTGACGGGCAGCATCCACCACCTCCTCAAAGGTAACTGTCGAAACTCTCTCCCCGGTCATCAATATGCGGATGGGATAAATAAGACCATCAATAAATCTCCGGATCCTCTCCCTGTCGGTAGGAACCATCCACATGGCATGACGGGCCAGCTGTGTGAATCTCATCTCATACTGATTAACTGTCATCTCTCCCTGCTTCAACCACTCGAACTGACGTCGCAGCTCCTCTCTCTGAGACCGAGGCACGTACTTCTCCAAAAATACCGTGGAGAACTGCTGCCAAGTGAGGGGCACTGCCCCAGCGGGCCTACGCCTCTCAAAATCCTCCCACCACTGGAAAGCTGCACCTGTGAACTGGAATGTGGTGAATGAAACACCGCTGGACTCTAGAATACCCGCGGTGCGAAGCATACGCTGACATCTGTCAAGAAAACCCTGGGCATCCTCGCCCTCAGCTCCACTGAATGTCGGAGGCTGTAACCTCTCAAATCTCTCCAAACGACGCTGCTCATCGTCGGGCATAATTGGAACCACATATGCAGGAGCTGGTGCAACGGGCGCAACTGGCTGAACTGGCTCGGGTGTGTGAGCCACGGGGGTCTGATTCCCTCCCCCTGCCTGTGAAGATGATACTGCAGCAGTAGTAGCAACTACCTGTGCCAAGCCTGTGCACACTGATAATATCTGAGCCAAGGTCTCCTGAAGACCCGGTATCACAATAGGCACTGCTGGTGCCTGAACCTGAGCTGCCGGAGCGTCCGCCGCTGGAACCTGGTCCTGAGTCTGATCGGTTGGTGGGTCAGCAGGTGCTGGTGCTGCTGCCCTACCTCTACCACGACCACGACCTCTGGGTGCCAATGGTGGTCGTCCGCCACGTCCGTTAGCTCGTGTTCTCGCCATCTGCGAGAGAATAGAATATGGAAAGATTTAATTTCATGATAACACAAATCGCACGATATGAATTCAAGAAAATGAGGTTTTTCCTAAAGTTTATGTAGCCCTTCGAAGATAGATACGGACGTCTACGTACCGATCTGCGAAAGCCTACTAAACCGGCTCATGACTCGCGAGTCCTAACAACCTAGAGCTTTGATACCAACTTGTCACGACCCAAATCCGGTCGTGATGGCGCCCAACAATCAAGCTAGGCCAGCCAAACAAACAATTTAATTATAACACAATACCAGTCCCCAAATGGACAACCCAAGAAGAATATATGAGTTTAAGAACTCCAATAATATTAATACTGAACGAAAGTACCGACACTCCCAAAGATCCGGAGTCACAAGTCTAGAGCCTCTAACAAAACCAACAGGAAATAGAGAGTACGATATAGAAGTACTCAAGTCCGAATACAAAATATACAATAACAACTGGAATGAGAGGAGAAGCTAGGCTCTGCGAATGTCAGCAGCTACCTCAACAAGTCTGATAACTCTGTAAAACGAGACTCCTCAGCTAAACCTCCAGCGTACATGAATCCGCACACAAAGGTGCGGGGAGTAGGGGTGAGTACTAAGTACTCAGTGAGTAAAAAGTATATAAAATGTCTGAAGGTAAGAAATTCACGAAATGCCAGAAAGTAAAGCTACACTACAGTCCGAATCTCCTACGAACTAGCAACAATAATACAATACAGCTACCACAGAGTAATTCAACAAATACGGATGCAATGCAATGCACATAACCGCTACGGCGTGTAGCCCGATCCAATTTAACGTCGACGGCGCTCACTGGGGGTGTGTACAGACTCGGAGGGGCTCCTACAGCCCAAGCGCAATGCTGCTGCGGCGTGCAACCCGATCCTCACATCAACCACTGCGGCGTGCAGCCCGATCCCACACTCAGTCCACAATAAGCAATTAAGTCACAAAAACAATTCATTTTCCTTAATTCCAGTTCTCAATTCATAATTTATGAAAACACTTTAACTTTATTAAATTTGTAAAAGCCGGTGACTTAGCATTTCAAAAGTGAATTTCAATTTCCAGGACTGAGATCAGCGATTTAAGCAATTTTTAGCTATCACATAAATATTGCCCTCTAAGGACGCTACAGATCGGCACAAGGCCCCAAACAAGGCTTACAGAGCCCACAAATATAGCAAATACAGTGTATTTCCAACACTAACAACATATTATTCACTTTCCGGGATGGACCAAGTCTCAATCCCCAATCACAATCAATCCCGCACCTGCCACGGTGTGCGAGCCACGCCCTATTAGCGTCACAATGTGCTAAGCCGGGGTTTCGAACCCTCAGGGCTACCATATACACAAACTGCTCACCTCTAGCCGGTCGTAGACTCGTCCGCGATGCCTTTTCCTTTGAATTTCGTTGCCTCGTGTGTAGAATCTAGTCAAATAACAATAATTATATCAAATACGGGTCAAAGAATCATAACCCACTTCAATTTATATGAAATTCGCAAAATTACACTAAGTTGGTAAAACCCGACCCCGGGCCCCACTGCGCTCGGAAAATTCCAAAATTAGTACCAACGCGATCCTTATCTCGCCACGAGTCCGTGCATATAAAATTTATCGAAATCGGAGTTCAAATAGCCTCCCAAATCCAAAAATCCCGTTTTCAATATTTAGGCCACATTTCTTCAAGATTTCAACCCAATTTCATGAAGATTGATGTTAATACTACCATAAAATGATGTTTTTGAGTCAAGAATCTTACCTCCGACGAATACCCGATGACTTCTCGGTGATTTCCTCGAGTTTTCTTCTCTCTAGGGCTCAAAATTGAGTTTTGGGTTAATGAACCCGTAACCCTCTGTTATGTGATTAAATTCACTGCCAGAGACTTTTGTTCTATGCGATCGCAGGCCCCCTATTGCGATCGCATAGAGTAATTTTCCTCAGGCCTCTAATTTGTTCTATGCGATCGCAAGCCTAGCCATGCGATCGCATAGCTTTGCATTCCTACCCTCCGCGATCGCAATCGAGCCTCCGCGATCGCACTGCACAAAATCCGGACACTATGCGATCGCAATGCCCTCCACGCGATCGCATAGAGAAAACTTCACGCCCCCTTCCCCTCTTCTATGCGATCGCAATCATCTCTATGCGATCGCATAGAGCAACTGCTGACTGCAATTTCTGCAGAATTTTTCCAAGTTCTAAATGCCCGGTTGATGGTCCGAATCCATCCCGAGGCCCCCGGGACCCCAACGAAAACCACCAACATACTCCAAAACATGATACGGACTTGTTCCAATCATAAAAACACCATACTAAACATCAAAATCTCCATTTATCCACGAATTCAAGCCTAAGTTTCTTCAAAACTTTCAAAACTAACATTCAATCCAAAACCCGATCAAACGATGTCCGAATGACCTGAAAATTTGCGGACATATCCAAAATCACATAACGAAGCTACAGAAATTGTCGGAATTCCATTCCGACCCACGGATCAAAATATCACCTACCATCCGGTTTTCGCCAAAATTCAACATTCGCCAATGCAAGCTTAAAACTACACCGGATCTCCGAATTCAATTCCGATTGTTCTCCTAAGTCATAAATGATCCCCCGGAACTAGTCGAATCATCGGAATCCGGTTCCGAGCACTCTAACTCAATAGTCAACTCTTGGTTGACTTTTCATATTCAAGCTTTCTTCAAACATGCTATTTGTTTCATTTTCAATCCAAATCACTCCTAACTCACCCGATATATTCTAATACTGTTTTAAAAGCATAATATATGTAAATGCAAGGTAACGGGGTGGAAATTCCCGTAACGACGGGCCGGGTCGTTACATCCACCCTCTCCACCTTCCCTTTCTTCGGTTGCTCCACCTACAAAAGACAACAAAAATATAAGGAAAAGAGCTAATGACAAAAATTTTTAACAAATGACAGCAGTATTAACCATCAATTACAACAAAATTTAACAAATTATAACAAATGACAGCTAGTTATAATAACTTTATTTACTTTGAGATCCCAACATTTGAGGAGTTATTCTCCTTTATTAAAGCACCTAGCTCAGGTACGACCAAGCACTTTGAGGATTCTTCTCCCACACATTTGCAATCTTTCCATTCAGTTAGTTTCATAAGTCCAATGCATTATAATCACTAGGGGAAATAATGTTCAACTCCTTCAACTAATAGTCCACATTTGATCCTTTCCCTGCATGGAATTGGTGGTGCATAGTTCAACCAATCCCTGAGGATATGGACACGTTACACACTATCTATCCGCGCAGACTACACCCAACAAATTGTCCCAGATAAATACTGTTTAAGGAACACGACCAACAAGCTGAACCAACAAATTGTCCCAGATATATTGCACAACCATTGCTATATTAAGCCACAGACTGACCAACAAGCTGATCCTGCCACTATAATACAACATTCTGGAAACACTAATCCACAAGTGCAAGAATAAGCACACAACAAGATGTGAAGATAATCTATCATCCATCCGGTTCATAAAAGAAAAATAAAGGAACAAAATGGCAAGTGATTCCTTTCAGTTATTCAACAATTCATGTGGCCAGCAGAAGAAGTAAACAAATAAAAGCAGCACTCCTTAGCTCAAATATAACAGAACATCCCATTACAATTCAAAAGGAACATGTTTGATTCAATGTTCTGCTAGCCAAGCCCGAAATCCAAATCCTTAGTTGATTACCCCCAAGGCTCTTATCAAATTAAGATCACACCAAAATTAAATCATTGGATAATATTAAATCAGAGACAGTAGTGTAGAAAAGCAACAGAAGGAGAAGAAGAAGAAGGAGGAGGAGGACGAGAAGAAGAGTATGTACTAACCTCGATTATTACTCCCAGTAGATAGACGATTGATTATTTGCACAGCAGCTTGTTGTGCCGAGGAAGCATCTCCAGGTGAATGAGCATTGAAAGCTAGCATGCTGGGATCAACCCGTAAGTCTGGATTCAGACGCTTAAGTTGTGAAATAATGTTAACTGCAAATTGTAGTTCCATGGCATCTTTTTGTGCATTGAACTTTTCTTGCATTCTTTGTTGCATCCTTTCTTCCATTTCTACCATTTTTTGTTGCAGCATCTCATCGGTAGAACTTGAAGAGGTTCCAATATCTCCCACTTTTCTTTTTAAGGAAGTCTTGGTAACCCCACGTCCGTACAATCTTAGGCGTCCTGGATGCTCAGGTCCCATGACGGACGCAAATGCGTCAACTGATTGACTGCCATCTTCAGTTTCTTGTTTTGATTGTATCCTATCCATTTCAGCCTACAAGACCAAATTGAGTCCATTTTAGATTAGAAAGTATATAAAATTAAGTTAGTAACTAATAATAGACAAATGATATCAACAAACTTTAAATGAGTAACTCGTACAATTTTATTAAGAGTATCTGCATACGAGGCCTTGTATACTCGATCGGGCTTTCTTTTTCTGGTAGCCACAAATATATCCTTACTTGATAGAGGTTCAGAAGTTTCTTTCTTATTTTCCTGGTTACATAAAAAGCGGTATAAAATAGTTTAGATTATGCCTAGCAAGTTCACATTTAAAAGAATAATAAGAAAAAACATATCGAACCTCGCATATTATAGCAAAACTTGTTTTACTAGCAGTGTGTGGATATCTCAACTTTTGGCGATTGGCTATGTTGGTTTCTTTCAGTTTCTGCAACAAAAAATAAACATTGACTACATCTGTTAACATGATGGTAAGCTAACATGCTAGTAGTGAGACATTAACAGAAATAGCTAACATAGTAGTACTACTACATCTGTTGCATGTTATTGTTACAAGAAATAGCTAACATGGTAGTACTCTTCCTGTTGTTACCTGTTGGCCAGCCCTATACTTTTTTAACAATTGCAGCAGTAGTTTTAGGAGCCATATGTCGATCAGCAATTGTAGTCAATGCAACAGTAGCCTCCAAGCAGAAGTACCAGAAGCAGTTGCATAATCTAATGCCCAAGAAACAGACCGAAGGTTGAAAGTTTGATAACAAGGTTGGATTTCGATTCCGAAAATTAGAACAGCTCCGTTACGTTATTTATGACTCGCATGCAAAATTTGAAGACATTCCGGATTGATTCGTTATGCTTCGACGCAAACTATAAAAGTTGGAAGATTTGAAAACTCATAATTTGATTCAAGGTACGATCCAAAATTTTTGTGTTGTTTAACGTTGTTTAAAGCCTCGACTAAGTTTGTATTGTATTTTGGGATGTGTCGGTATAATTAGTTAAAGTCCCGAGGGCCTCCGGTGAATTTTGAAAGGTTAATAGAGTTGATTTTGGGATGAGATAGCTGCTGAGAACAAAATCTACTGCTTCTGGACAACATCTAATGCGACCGCTTCTGTGAGAACTTAGTCGCAGAAGCGCCAATGCAGAAGTGAGGGAACCATCGCAGCAGTGACCGGGACAGAGCTGGAATTTGTTAACGATGATTAGATGTATCCTAAGTACTACATCTTGGAATTTGTTAATGAGCTGGAATTTGTTAATGAGAGAACTATTTGTTAATGCAAGAGTTGTTGTGGAGTTAGATGTATCCTAAGTACTAACTGATGTGCTGCTAATTGAACGACTAGATGGTAGCATTTGGGAGCAGAGCATTGACTATGAATGAAAGCCAAAACTCTGCTTCGACTGCCATCAATTTGGTCACCTATCAGGAAAATGCAAAAGAGAGGATAATTATGTTGAAAAGATGCATCCTGCAAATAAGAAATACAAAGAAGAAGCAGACTAGAACTGAATGGATAGCTAAACAGACAGAAGCAGTTGATACTGAGCAGCAAGACTCTTGAGAACTACAATCAAGCTGAGGTGAAGGACATACATGAACCTCCAGGCCAAACTCATCTTGTAACAAATGGGAAACAGGTTGTTATCCTAGGTGATGATCACCAGCAGGATGATACTGAACCAGAATTTGTGGTCAACTATGATTTGCCAAACAGACATCACCTGTTATCATGTCGATGATAGAAATAATGTATTTCACATATAAATACTGCCCGATAACTATCAAATTTCACATATAAATCTCGAATTGTACGGTTTATATATGTCAATCCTTCAGTCTGTAACTAACATCAGGCCAAATGCCTTCCTTTTCTCTTCTATTAAGTAATGAAGCTATTAAGTAAAAAAGAACTGAAAAAGCACTGTAATCAAGATCTAAAAAAGCACTATACTTACTCCTACCAACATCACAATTCTCTTGGAAAGTAAAAAATGCAACCATAATAATTAAGCATAAGAGCAACTATATTCATGTAAATCATGGAACAATACTCAGTTTTACCTTGTAGGTATCAGAGTTCCAATATCTAAGAAGTTCCCTAAATTGAGAATCCGGAACATCACCCGGCCTATTCTCCATTCGAAGCTCGTCATTGTCATAGGGTTCAAAATGGTCTTTATATAACTGGTTTTTGTACTTTCTCCAAGCATTTGAAATTGATTGAAGAACCCATTTTTTCGCACAATCATGAATGTCATATTTTCCCTACAAATTTAGATGAGTTAGGTTGGAGTAAACAATATGAAATATCTACACACACATTGAATATTGTAAATTTCAAACCTTGACATATTTCCACATATCTTTTTTTGTCTCAAGTTTCCTCCAATCAAACACATTAAGAGGACAAAAGGTCGCATTCCTTGCCAATGTACCAAGGAAGCTACCCAACTCATTCACATCATCCTTAGCAGGACCTATGGGTTGATTGTTCTCGTTAAGCACAATTTGCTTGCGCTCATTCCTACCATGAACATTTTCCATCCGAGTTTTTCCTCTTTTTCGTTTTTCGGCATAAGGACCTACATAAATATGAAGTAAGAATAATCACCAAAAGTCATTACATTATTGAATTTGATGATTCAAATCTATATGTTCTTGTCTTGTTCCTCTGATTGCTCATTTGTTTCATGATTGGAAGAATTCGCAACTTGTTCTTGTACCGTTTGTGAAGTACGAGGGGTGGAATCCAGTGGTAGTTGTTGCAATTGTTTACATACTGGTTGTGATGCAAGAGAGGTAGTGTTCCGTGGAATTTGTTGCACTTGCTCATGTACTGTTTGTGCTGGTGCAGAAGTAGAATGCAGAGGCAACAATCCACCTGCAGAAGTAGAATGTTGCAATTGTTAGAATGCAGAGGGAGCAATCCACCTAAGGGACCAATGTCATCATTAGGCTCTCTCCAAAATGTGTCCTCAATATTAGGGAAATTCTCTTCCTCTAAATCATACAAATCAGCAGGGACTTTATTCCTTGCATAATAAATATCTTTCTCAACTGGATCCTCCACATAAAAAACTTGATAAACTTATGATGCCAACACAAAAGGGTCATCCGTACTACATAATTTGTTAAAGTATACACGAGTTAACCCATATTCATCTATTTCGTTACGAAACCAATCACATCTAAATAGTACAACGCTAAAACAACCCCAATAATCAATCTCAATAATATCCTGAATAGCTCCATAGTAGATAACCTCACCATCGATGGGATTTTGGTCCCTAGAGCTAGCAAAGCTATCGGTTGTTGCCGATAAAGTTACTCCACTATTTTGAGTCTTGCATCGGGAATCCCGTTCTATAGTATGAAATCGGTATCCATTAATAAAATATGCAGTATATCTTTTGGCGATCGTATTAGGACCTTTAGCTAGCCATCTTAAATAATCGGGTTCTTCAATATTTTTAACTTTTTCTGCAAACCAATTGTTGAATTCCCGACTATGCTTCCTTGCCCTTTCCCATGCATTTGATCTACTGTGACTACCAATTAAATTCTTATGCTCCCTGCAATCATGAATTTTGTAAATCAATCATATCATAAAGAAAAGAAACACAAAAATTAAATAAATCTTATATAATTTATCTTACTCGATAAACTTTTCGACTTGTTCATCTCCAGTATTGAATAGAGCATACCGATGGGCTTCATAACATAACTGTGGATCCATGAGAAAAGTATTTTTCTTCTTACTTCCAATTGGATGTCCTATCATAGGGAATATAGGTGACAAATTTTGATGGCACTCATCATCCACAGTTGTGTATCTACTGAATCTTGTCTTCACGCCATCATGTAGGTATCTCGAAAAAAAATTCAAGCACTCTTCCGACAAAAATCCCTCTGCTATTGATGCTTCTGGACAAGATCGATTACGAACAAATGCCTTGTACTTACATAAGTTCCTCTCAATAGAATACATCCAACGAAGATGAGCCGGACCCCCAAGCTTAATTTCATTCACCAAATGAATAGGCAAATGTGGCATTATGTCAAAAAATGTTGGATGAAAAATCTTTTCAAGCTCGCAAGTTATTTCAACAATTTCATACTGCATTTTTTCAAGATCTCTTCGCCTTATGACCTTACTGCATATGGCTCTAAAGAAATTTTCCAACCTAATCAAGGCAAACGCGACGTTTTTGGGCAACGCCTTTCTAACAGCAACTTGGAGCAAGTAATGCATTATAAAATGAGCATCATGACTCTTGTACCCGGATATTTTCATCTCCTTCAGTTGTAGCCGATTTGAAATATTCGAAGCACACCCTTTTGGTAACCTGGCATTTTTCATAACGGTGCAAAATAATTTTTTTTGTTCTGGTTTCATGAAGAAACAAGCTTGAGCCAAACTCACACTACCATTGTCTATTTCTCTTGGTTGTAGCTCTTTTCGTATCCCCATTTCTTGTAAGTCATAGCGAGAATTTACATGATCCTTTGACTTTTTTTCTATTTCCAATAAAGTCCCAAGTAAACTATCACATATGTTTTTCTCGATGTGCATCACATCAAGATTATGCCTCAATTTATTATGCGCCCAATATGGCAATTCAAAAAAAATAGATCTTTTTTTCCACGGACCCTTGTTATACCGAGGTCTTTTCTTTTTTCCCTTTCCAAAGACATTGTTGAATTCACGAAGCTCTTCAAATACTTTGGCATCCGACAAAGGAGTAGGTGCATGTCTATGCTCCTCATTACCATCAAATGACTTCTTATCTTTTCTAGATGGATGATCAAGCGGTAAAAATCTTCGATGACCCAAGTAGCACATCTTATGACTATGTTTAAGATATTGTGAGCATGTGTCATAATTACAAGTGGGGCATGCCAGTCTACCCTTGGTGCTCCAGCCTGAAAGCATTGCTAACGCTGGAAAATCACTAACAGTCCACAGTAAGGCTGCACGCATTTGGAATGTTTGCTTTGTCTCAGCATCATATGTTTCTACCCCAGGTTCCCATAGTTTCTTCAATTCTTCAATTAATGGTTGTAGATACACATCTATATCATTTCCTAGAGATGAAGGACCTGGAATGATCATTGACAACATGATATATTCTGGCTTCATGCAAATCCATGGTGATAAATTATAGTTCATTAACATGACAGGCCACGTGCTATGAGAAATGCTCATGGTTCGAAATGGGTTGAAACCATCACTTGAAAGACCCAACCTAACATTACGTGGATCTCTGGAGAAGTTTGGGTGTAGAGAATCAAAATCCTTCCAAGCTTCTCCATTAGCAGGATGCCTCATATTCCCATCATTGGGTCATTCATTAGCATGCCATCTCATTGCAATGGCTATTTCAGGACACATGAATATCCTCTGGAGCCTGGGCTTTAAGGGAAAGTACCTTAAAACCTTTACTGGGATTTTAGAGCTTGTTTTAGTCAAGGAAGCATCAACAACTTTCCATCGAGAAGCCCCACAAACACAGCAATTATCGGACTCTGCATTGTCTTTCCAAAATAACATGCAATCATTAGGGCATGCATGTATTTTTTCATAATGAAGCCCCAAATCTTTTATCATGTTTCTAGCCTTGTTAAAAGATTCTGGCAACTGAGCAAAGGGAAATGCCTCCTTTAACAACTCTAGCATATCTGAAAAGGCCACATTACTCAATCCATGCAAGGATTTAAACACGTACAACCGAATAGTAAAACTCAATTTAGTGAAGGTTTCACACCCAGGATATAATTCTTGTTTGCCTTCCTCTAATAATCTAAAAAATCTCTTAGCATCTTCAGATAGAGTCTCTCTCATTTGTTCTTCTTGTTCTGCCTCACCTTCTACATTTCTAAAGACATCATGAAGTAATCCATCAATATCATCACGCATGTTAGAACCTTCATCATCATTGCTTTGGCGAGGTGCATTTCTAAAAGAAAACCCTTCCCCATGGAAAACCCATTTGGTGTAACCATCAACAAAACCATTAACAACCAAGTGAACCTCCACCACATTTCTATAGTGCCAATAACGATTACTACACTTTTTGCAAGGGCATAATATTTCATTTCCCTGGGAAGCTCGTTCAAATGCCTTATCAAGAAAATTGTTCACTCCATGGATATACTCATCCGTCCATCTTAGGAGATGCATCCAACTTTTATCTCCATTATCCATTAAAATCCTATACGATAAAATTAAATCAACAAAATTAACCAATAAACCTACATATAATAAGATATTGACCAATGCTTTTTAAGGTGAAAACTCAGAAGGAAGAGGAACCAAAAAGAAGTGGGATATTTATCTTTAATTTTAACATGAAAAAATTATTATTTAACTCTTTGACAACATAAAAAATCATAAGTTCTACCCTCCCTCTAAGGAACTTTTGAAATAACAATAGGCAAATGATAGAAAGAATCAAATATTATACTTCACTTTGATATGTCAAGGTTTGGCAGGCAAAATTTGTTTCTTGTTTGTCTATGTATGTGCATTCTTTGATCTATTTAGAGTAAACTAGGAAATATGGCATGCTTCTAAAGTAAAATAGACAATTATCTAGTAAATTTACATCATATCTTTGCCCATTAACCAATTGACTTTATGACAATGCCCTCAGTGGAAAACCAAATGGATTGTACAGAAAGTTTTGTTGTTCTATTTTCCACTGTAAAAAATATTATAGTAGTAGATTTTCTACAATGTAGGATAAGATTGAAGTGCAAAACAAATTCATATATCCAGTAATCCGGAGGGGTAATAAGATGTTGTTTCTTAATCAATATAATGTCAATACTTTTGACATTGATGTTGTTGCTCAAAGCAATAAAGTTGTTGAAATTTGTATCGATACATTTCTTATGATGTTCGATATTAACATTGAAAAGTTAATACTAGTTAGGATATCTTGTTGTATTAGAGTATATGCTGATACCAATTTCTTTTGGGAAGTTAAAGATGGTATAGTTGCCACCTATGCACAAACAAAAGCATCAATGGAAAAGACCAACTAATGCATATTTTGGTTAAAACTGATACAATGCTTTTCAGTTACGTTTCAGATATTCCAAAATAATGGCTGCTTTTAAGATATTTACAACCTTCTCAACACATTTATTAACGTCAACGACCGGTGGTGTATCTTAACGAAAAAAGATGGTGAATGCCTGTTAAAGTCTTTTTGCACTCTTCTGAAACAAACCTCCAAATAACCTTTACTCCATCAAAAATATCACTAGTTTTCCAACTCTTAGCAAAGTTAACACGTAATTTCTTCTTTTTGGACTGTTTGCTAAGTTTGAAAACGTCAATTTTAGGGTTAATCTTGTCTTACAAATAGATTTCTGCATCTTCATAGATTTCATTGCTAGACATACCATCCCTTTCTTCAATGACTAGAGTAGTAGTGGATGAAAGAGGCTTAAAATAATCATTAAAGGAGAGAAAACACTGTTTCACAAAAAAATAACTGGTTTGACACCACAAAATTAAAAAAAAACAAGAAAAAATTGATATTCACAGACCTAGGGTAATCCTACAGCACTAGAGCAATTAGAGAACCTCCATAGATAGATTGAAGAGTTAAGAAAATGGCATCAAAATAACTTACAGGGCTAAAATCACTGCTGTTGGATTTATGGATTCAGGGAGAGCCTCAAACTTTCGCTATTTTGAGGAAACTTGCTCAGATGCCTCAACCACTAAATCAACTTTCGTTAAACTTTCTCTACCCTGTGTACAAATCGATTAAACCATCTTCAGGGAGTGCAATAGAGGAATAACATAGAGAGGAATGAAGAACAAGTCGGTAAAATACTTAATACTTGATATCAAGTAAAAATTACATTACTCGGTAGTGAAGAACTTCTGAAATTTGGAGATTTGAGCGCAATCGAAATTTAGAGATACGAAAGAGAGGAATGAAGTACTTCTGTTTGCAATGGTCTTTAAGGGGTCTTTGAGGTTTGAGCGCCTGTTTCTTCTTCAACGAGCTATCAGGGGTCTTTGAGGTTTGAGCGCAGTCGAAGAACATAGGTCTTTGAGGTTTGAGCGCAGTCGAAGAACAGAGAGCATTGTTCTATTTTGGGGGTAATTAGGTATAGCTGAAATGTATCCTAATTTTGAGAGGGAAAGGGCAAAAAGGGTCTTTTCACATAATATTATATTAAAATTATTAAAAAATAAAATAAATAGAAGTTATTTTGGCGGGATTAAAAAAATTTTGAGGGAAAAATAAGGAGGGAAAAAACAACCGTTACAATAGAATTTTTTAGGATAAAAGTGTTCCGGTACATAAATATATTGGAACGGTTTATATAACTGTTACGGCAGATTTTTCTATTGCAACGGTTTTCATACAATGGCAACGGTTGTAGAGCTTAAGTGTGCCAATAACACCTAAATGCTATTGTAACGGTTATAACCGTTACCATATACGTTCTATGGCAACGGTTTTGAAACTGTTGCTAAATTAACTGTTGCCATAGGTCCTTTTTCTGGTAGTGACAAGACTACCCTCTGCTGATACAATGTGACCCAATAAAGCAATTGAACTCAACCAAAACTTATATTTTAAAAACTTAGTATATAACAGGTTGTCACTCAGAGTATGAAGTATGATCCAAAGATGTAGCTCGTACTCCTCTCGGTTGTAGGAATAGATCAAGATATTATCAATAAACAAATTTCAGGTAAGGGTTGAACACCTGATTCATCAAGACCATAAATGGTGCTAGGACATTTGTCAAGCCAAATGACATCACTAGGAACTCATAATGCCCATATCGAGTCTGAAAAGCTATATTAGGAACATCAGATGCCCTAATCCTCAATTGATAATAGCTAGAGCTCAAATCGATCTTTGAAAACACCGTGGCACCCTGAAGTTCATCAAATAAATCTTTAATCCTCATCAATGGGTACTTGTTTTTTATGGTGACTTTGTTTAAAGGTTGATAATCTATGCACATCCTCATCAAACCATCCTTCTTATTTAGAAACAACACAGGATAACCCCAACGCGAGACACATGGTCTAATAAAGCCCTTATCAAGCTTGCAACTGCTCCTTCAACTGTTTTTACTATGGTGGGTCCATACATTATTGAGGAATAGAAATGGCTTGTGTGCCCAGAACTAAATGAATACAAAAGTCAATATACCTGTCATATGGCATCCTCGACAGGTCTGCAAGAAATAACTCTGGAAACCCCTAAACAATTGGTAGAAAAACCATGGAAGGAACCTCCACTTTAGAATCACGAACATAAGCCAAATAATCCAAACACCACTTCTTGACCATACGTCAAGCCTTCATATAAGAGATAATCGTACTGGTAGAATGATCAGGAGTCCTACACCACTCTAAACGAGGCAACCACGGCAAGGCTAAGGTCATGGTCCTTGCATGATAGTCAAATATAACGTAATAAGGTGACAGCTAATCCATCCCCAAAATGACATCAAAATCAACAATATTGAGAAGTATGAGATCTGCACTATTCTCAAGACCCCCAATAATAACAACATACAATCAATAGGCACGATCTATAATAATGGAATCTCTAATCGATGTGGATACATATAGGGGATCACTCAAAGAGTCACGAGACACAACATAATAAGAAGAAAAGTAAGATGACACATAGGAGTATGTATACCCTGGATCAAATATAGTTGATGCATCTCTACTACAAACTAAAATAGTACCTGTGAAAATAACATCGGATGACTCAGCCTCAGGCCTTGCTGGAAAAGCGTAACATCGGGGTTGGGCCCCACTACTATGAACTATATCTCTGGGGTATCCTTCAGTTGCCTTGCCTCCAACCTATAGTGGCCTCGCCTCCACCTCTAACGGCTTGACTTCCACCTCTAGCGGCATGACCTTTAAATCTGGCTCCCTGACCCTAACTCTAGCTGGCCGAGTGGGCGGTGGCACGCACAGTGCCGAAATCATGGCACGAGACCCCTGCTGCTATAGCGGAACACTCACTAATCTTGAATAGGTCCTCTATCTTTGCCCATAATCACCACACTCGAAACATATAATTTAAAAGGACTAGATCCCGAAGTCATAGACCTCGAATCCTGGCTCAGCATTTAGTTAGGATAAATTGAATATTTGGTGGAATCATACTTCCAAAATCATCAAATATTTTCTCAAATCTTGTTCTTCTGTGAATTCAGCTAAACTAATAACTGTGAACAATCTATTGTTACAAATAAAAACAATGAGATTTAAGGTTAATTAATATTTTCTACCGAATGAAATTTGCATCAAATTAGACAAACGTGTCGTGCCATAATTTTGATAAAAGTTGGCTCAGTTGTAAAATTATCTTCATAGAGAATTTTCCCACAGTTCCTAAAGCAACTACAATTAAAAAAGAATAAAAAGGAAGCATTGAAATTAAATCATAAGGTGAAGAATGCAGAAATTAATAAATAAATACTCCGTACGAGAAATTAAAGCTTACACTTTGTCATCCCAGTAGTCTGGCCGACTAAATTTTCATGTTATAATTGTAATAAACCATTCATGAAAAACCTGAATCAATTCAAAGAAAACTCAATCTTGAAATTGTTTAAACTTGAAAAAAACTCAATCTTGGACTCACCGTTGACATTAGGACTTTTACCAAATGTGTCAACATATGTTATATATAATTAAAAAGAAATATTTGTATTCAACATACCAACTTTGTTTCAAGTTTAACGCCATATAAGACGGCCCTACGGTAAAGTTTCACGATCCAAATTCAATTAAAGGTTGTGATTGTCACCACCAAAAAATTAATATTGTCGTGATGGCGCATAACGTTGTACTACGCATTCCAATTCTTTTCAAAATCACTTCGATATCTCATAAAAATTAAATTGAGGATTTTCATAACAGAAATTCCATAAAAGAGTTAGACACAAAATAAGAAAATGTGGAAGAAAAAGCTCGACATCATGTGTTACTAAGTCCTGAGCAATTATTACAAACTGTTCTAAGAATCGCTAGACTATTATAGTCTGAAAATAACCAAAAAAACACCAGAGCGAAGATAAAGAAGGAGAAAAGCTAGACTTTGATCGCCAGGCAGCTGTCTCGGTATCACAGATGATCCACTATTGAGTAAAATCAACAGCCGCTACCGTGGCCAGATATACCTGGATCTGCACACAAGGTGCAGGAGGTAATATGAGTACATCAACTCAGTAAGTAACAAATCCAAACTATGGACTAAATGATAGTCACGAACTCCACCTCAACAAATATAATAGAATCAATGTATAAAAACGTAGGCATACTTTCAGCTAAATAGGCAGCTCAAAGTGATAAGGTAAATATAGACCTCAACAATTTATGATATGTAATTCAATTTCTTCTACATTCCAATGCATCAACGATATTAAATGCACTACGTGCTCCGACTCTCAAGTGTTCATCTACTCAGTATTGTATATGGCTCACACGGACTAGGGAAGATCCATCACGGAATATATAAATCTCTGACAGTAGTCACTCAGTACTTAAGAAGGCCAATCCATCACCGTGGAGAAGATCCATCTCCAAATGATAATTCCCTGACAACGATTCGGTATTGTATATGGCTCGCACGGTCTAGGAAAGATCCATCCCGAAATATATACACATCACTGACAACAACCATTCAGTACCGAGGAAGGCTATTCAAGTCTTGTGGAGATGATCCATCTCCAGATAATGCTTCGGACAAGATCCATATATAGGGAAGACCCATCCGTCAATAATATCAGAGGTGCTCACTAGGGGTGTGTTACAGACTCCGGAACGGATCTTATAACCCAAGCTCTATCATAATCATCAATATAACCGTTGTAGTGTGCAGCCCAATCCCATAAATATCACTTCTAATTAGGCTCTCGGACTCACTCAGTCACCACTCTCCAGTCTCACACACGGTCTCACAATGCCATAAAACTAGCCTGGAACAATAATATGATGTGCCAAATAATAACAACTGAGACTAAGACATGATATGATATGCATGAATAAGACTAATTACAAATATCAATGAAACTAATGAAATAACATCAAGAAACAACCACTCGGGTCTGAACAGTATCAGTGTAAATACCTAACATGATATCTAGCATGATTTATTGCTCATATAATTAAATACGTAATAGAAACACGGATATCAGCAAATGGTGCCATGGAATGAACCAGGCCACAATTCTCACGGTGCAATCCCTCACAACCATTACTTGGAATGTGTGTCACCTCAATACTAATAACATAACACATAGTTTGGGGTTTTAAACACCTAGAACAAAGTTTGGAAGCATTACTTACCTCAATCAAGCAAAAATCCTACTCTGTGTTGCCCTACCTCTCAAATCGACGTCCAAATGTCCTTAATCTAGAAAAAAGTAATACAATGGAAAAAATATAGGACAAGGAAGAAATTCCACAATAAATATTACTTAATTGGACATAAATCCCGAAATCCACTCAAACCTAAGTCCATACATATGAAATTCATCAAAATCTGACTCAGTTTGACCCATCAAATCCTCAAATCATGTTCTCCGAAATCCGAATACTTAACCCCTCATTTTCACCCCTAATCTTCACTAATTACATGATTAAAATAAGAATATACACTTTTAATAGGACTCAAGTAACTTACCTCAATGAGAACCCCCTTGAATCCCTCTTAAAATCATTCCCAATAGCTTCAAACCGAATAGAGATGATGAAGAATGAATCAAAATTTGTGAAGTCCAAAATATATTTTTTCTTTCCAGACATACTGCAGATGCGGCCCATTGTCTCTTCTACCAGTCCGCACCTGCAAAAAATCCATTAGAGGTGCAGTTCCCACTTATTCCTCAAATTCCGCATCTGCGGCTCAAAATATCGCACCTCCGGGCCTTACCCGCTTTTGCGGTTCTTCCTTCCCATGTGATATTCCGCACCTGCACTTTACTTCTGTATATATAGTCCTCGCATCTACGGTTCCCTCTCCGCATGTGCGGTTAACATAGAGCAAGCAACTTCAGCTGCATTTTCCACATTCCAAATTATCCATTAACCATCTGAAATCATCACGAGGACCTCGAGACCTCAACCAAACATACCAACTCATCCTATAACATCATTAAAACTTAGTTAAAACCCCCGAATCACTCAAAAAACATCAAAGCACTAAATTATCCTCAAATTCAAACCTAAGAGCTTCTAGACTTTAACATTTCACAGACGATGCAGAAACTTATCAAATCAGGTCTGAATGACCCCAAATTTTGCACAACTACAGAAATTCCACCCCAACCTTGATTTCAAATTTTCCACTACCGACCAAAATTGCCAAATTTTGCACTTTCGCCAATCTAGCGAAATTCTACCACGAACCTCCAAATTAAATTTCAGAAGCGTTCTCAAGTCCAAAATAACCTAGCGAAACCATTAAAATTTGAATGTGAGGTAGAATACTAAAAGTTCAAAAGGTTGTCAAACCATTCAAATTTAAAGCTTCTAGTTGAGACCATTATCCCAAATTAATCTCGAACAACCTGAAATGCAAACCGACAAATCACATAAGTCATAATATATCATACAGAGATACTCAGGCCCTCCAACAACCTGGAAAAGTGCAATTGCTCAAATCGACTAATCGGGTCGTTACATCCTCCCCCACTTAAAAACATGTTCATCCTCGAACGTGCCTAGAGTTATTTCATAAGCCATCAAATCATTGTATAATCTCACCATGCACATAGCCGGTGATAACCAATTACCCTATCACATATAGATCAGATATTGCAACATGACTGAAATTTCTTAATCCAACCTAGCCCATAAGCCTTGAATCCAATTTCCACATCCGAAATTTTCTATAGGATCAGAATCTCGCATAAACGCAACGTATAAGTTTGAAAGAGCTGTATCTAGTCATAGCCATGTCCCAAGATGAAATTACATGATATTCTACATAACTCAAACACTCACGAGGATCATTTCCAATCGCAACAGTCGTCCAACATAGCCAAACACTGGTAATAATCTTTTATCAAACGTAGTCTTGCTTTAACACCTTCATATATTGCCAATGATGGATGAAACATGCAATAAGTCATAACCATTCATCAAATCAACCGGTTTTATAACTCCCTCTCATTCGATAAGAACAATAGCCAATTTTTATGCCGACCAATGTCATTACCCCTTTAAATATATCGCACTCAAATTAAATAGCGTCCACTCTGGCTCCGAAAACCTCATCTTATCAAATACAAGTTACTCTACTAAAATGACACATCCATGCTACCTAGAGCCACAAACTTGTGCAATTCGGGCACCCAATAGCAACATCCTAAATATAATCGAATCTTAGAACCACAAAATTGTACCACCAGCTTAACAAGTACTATCACAACACATATTAGCACCAAAAAACATCATACCTCTACAACGCGTGACCCCATCCAAACATTGGTATGCATTATATACCTCGAGCCACCCTGGTCAAAATCCATAACCACTCGATATTTTACATAAATAACCCAAAGTGAGTCACCATAGCCACGGAAAACAAATTGACTTAACACCATATAAAACTCGGAAGAACATAACTAATACAAAATCCACCAAGCAATACTCAATACTCTTCCTGATCAAAATCCTCTATAAGTCCCCAATAGAACCGCACCATATGTGCATATAACCAACAACAACAACAACAATAACAAAAAACCCTGTTTGATCCCAACAAGTGGGGTCTTGGGGGGTAGTCTGTACGCAGACCTTACCCATACCTAATGCAAGTAGAGAGGTTATTTCCAATAGACCCTCGCCTCAGAAAGGGTATATGTGCATATAACAAATAAATCATAACTCTTTGTAACATAGAATGGTATAGATCACTCCATAACATGAATAAGCTCAATAACAATCAGATGACACATCCCTCAACGATGGCAATTCGAAGTCAACAAATCTGACACGGTGTAGAAAACACATTCATATTGAGCCTACCAATAAACCCTAAATCAACTCAGGTCACCCCATGATAGTTAAATACCTTCCAAAAGTCTACAATAACTGACATACAACACATACTAACCTCTGGCTAACCTTGGATACATTTTAGTCCATAACCCCAAAACAATTTACTCAAAAGAACTCCCATTCTCCAAATCCATAAAATAGCGAATCATCATCTCTAATCTTACTCCACCTCCTGAATGTCAATACTTCTCCCAAATCAATTCGGACGACCTAGAATCCAAAACTAAAGATTCACATAAGTTATAAAACATCATACGGAGCTACTTAGACCCTCTAACAACTGAGCAAAGTGCAATTGCTCAAAATAACTAGTCGGGTCGTTACAGTGATGGTGACGGACTGTCACGACCCCAGTTCGCCTTTCGTGAATATGTCGTGATGGCACCTAATCTCTACAAATAAGTAAGCCTAACATTTCATAAATAACATAAATTGCTGAAACAAATAATTTAAACTATACAAACTAGAAGGGTAACTGTATATAAATGCCGCTCGGCATATACAACCCAATAAAGAAGAAGTCTACAATATCATCCCAAAACACGAAAACTCATGCGAACGCAATCTAATGGAAAGTAATATACGACTAACTCCAAAATATCTAAAGCAAAAATATGAAAGGAAAAGCTAACTGCTAAAGCTAGAATAAGATAGAGACTCTTGGTCTACGGATACGGCAGATATATCTCGAAGTCTCTGCTAGATCTCTTTGCCTTGAGAGTGATACGCTTTAGATAAAGTATCTTGATTTTCATATGAAAAACATGTGTATAAAAGGCATGAGTACACCATAAAAGTACTTAGTAAGTTCCAAGACTAACCTCGGTTGGGTAGTGATGAGGAAGGTTAAGGGAGCTATTGAGAATAATAATAATAATAAGTCTTGCAACAGTATCAAATAAACAGAAATAATGGGTAAAACTATGAAGTAAGACAAGCTATACAAAAAACAATTAACACTCAAAAATTAAGATAACATAGAGTAAAACAGCCCAATATCAATACCAACAATGAGGATCTCCTAGGATACAATATTGTAGTCCATTTCATCAACTGCCTAAGGAGCTCCCAGGATATCGTCCCATAGTCCATCATATGAGTATATCTGAAAGATCTCCTGGGATATCGTCCTGTAGTACAACTATCAATGTGCAGGGGATTTATCGAGAATCTTACATAGAGTCCCAAAGTAAATATGCAAGGGGATGTATCGGGAATCAAACATGCAGTTCCAAAGTAAATATGTAGTGGGATCATCCCGCAAAATAAACAAGGGGGGAGCTACCATAATCCTACATCCGTAATCCCAATATAAATACACAGCCACTACGAGAAAATATTCAGAATTGGAATGCAAAAAATACAAGGCAACAGGTACTTCTAGCCTAACATGCTTCAGTTTGTTCAAACAAGGCCACTTAAATAAATAGGCAATTTAGATCAACTAAGCATGTTTTTCTAAACTAACAAAGGGTATAAATTGTGTATGGAATAAAACAGGGAGGAAAGAAACTCAGTCTAAATATTTAAGTAAAACCGGATTTTCAACAATTTCCTCAAGTACGCGCTCATCACCTCACGACCAAGGCATTCAATTACCAATATCATATCCTAAGGGGAAGTTCCCCCACACAAGGTTAGACAAGCCACTTACCTCAAATCGGCTCCAAATTCAACTTGAAACCACACTTTTGCCACAAGTATCCAACTCTGAATGGAACATATCTATTCAATTCAATTATATATTGCGAATAACATCTGAAGTAACTGATTCTACTATTTAATTTAAAGCTAAGATTTGAGTTCAGATAAAATGACCAAAACGTCCCTCAGGACTACGTCTTAGAATTAGATAAATTATATATTTTTAGAAGCCTCATACCCTCACGAGTCTAACCGTAGAAAAATCTCCCAAAATGGAGGTCCAACACCTACTCAAAACTCAATAGTTTGGTCTATGAAGTTTTCCCTATTTGTCATTCAAAAATCCGAAATTATAAGCGAATTCGTGATTATATTGCTGGGATTTAAGCATAAGAGAGTAGAAAAAAGTTGCCTAGTTGTTGTGCACAAAAACCATCAAAATTTCCCCCAAATTCAAGCTCCCAAGCTTGTATTTTGATAAAAATGGCTAACCCTCAATATTGAAATATTTATAACTCCTCGGGTTCTTAATGAATCACGATCGCAAAAATAGGGCCGCGATCGCGCAGAGTAAAGCAAAGGCTCTAGGAAAAAGCCCTACGTGAACACGTGAAAAGGTCTGCGATCGCGGAAGCGGAGGAGCTAACCTTACACGAACGCGTCTGAGGACACGCAAATGCAAAGAAAGAAAGGGCAGAGCTACGCGATCTCGAATCAATCCATGCGATCGCGATTAAGGAATAGGGCCCCCTCTAGAATCCTCTATGCGATCGCGAAGAAGAAAATGGGCTGCAATAGCAGAAGAAAATTTCTGCAATTTCTCATAACTTCCAAAATGCTCCGTTGAGCATCCGAAACACATCTGGGGCCCCATGTACCTCAACCAAACCTACGGACATATCCCATAACATCATTCAAACTTGTACAAACCCTTAAACCACCTCAAACAATGTCGAAAACTCGAATTAACCGATGATTTAAGCCTAAGAACTTCAAAATCAAGCAAAACTAGCTTTCGATCAAATACCTAACCAAACCTCATCCAAATGACCTAAAATTTAACATACACATCCAAAATGACATGACGAAGCTACTGCAACTTCTGAAATTCCATTGCAACCCTCGAATCAAAATCTCTCTATCGGACCAAAAACATCAGAAATTCAAACTTCGGCATTTCAAGCCTACATCAGATACGGACCTCCAAAAGACATTTCGAAGATGCTCCCAATACCAAAATCACCTAACTGAGCTAACGAAACCATCAAATTTCCATTCCAAGGCTATCTTCATACTTTTCCAACTATGGGCAACTTTCCAATACTTAAGCTCTCATTGAGGGACTAAGTGTCCCAAAACTCTACAAAACTCAAAATAGAACATCCCGACAATTTAAGTTAGCATAAATAGACTTGGGCAAGGTAGTTAATTGGGGATTGGGGCGTCAAGTCTTGAGATGGCCGGCCGGTTCATCACATCCTCCTACACTTAAACATTCATTCGTCCTTGAACAAGCATAAAGACATACCTGAAGTAGTCAAAAGATGAGGGTAACGGTTGCGCATATCCTGCTTGGTCTATCAAGTCGCCTCCTCTGCCGGCTAACCCCACCATTGAACCTGTACTAAAGGAATGTTCTTTAACCTTCACTTTCTGATCTCCCTGCCCAATATAGCCACTGGCTCCTTGACATAAGATAGATCCTTGTCTAACCGGACCAAACTGAATTCCAACACATACGACGGGTCACCGTGACAGCTCTAGACCATCGAAACATGAAATGCAGGATGAACCCCAGCAAACCTGGGAGGTAAGGCAAGCTCATAAGCAACCTCCCTAACTCTCCTAAAAATCTCAAAAGGTCCAATAAACCTCACACTTAACTTTCCTTTGTTCATAAACCTCATGACGCCTTTCAAAGGATAACCCCAAAGCACAACCCGCTCACCAACAATATACAAAAAATCACGAACCTTCCTGTCTGCATAGCTTTTCTGTCTGGACTGGGTTATACGGAGTCTATCCTAAATCATCTTAACCTTCTCCAATGAGTCCTGAACCAACTCTGTGCCCCATAGCCTGGCATCACCCATATCAAAACAACTCACTGGAGATCTACACTTCCTACCATATAAATCGTTATACGATATCATCTAAATGATGGACTTATAACTCTTGTTGTAAGAAAATTCCGCCAATGGAAAAAACTGATCCCGAGACCCTCCAAACTCAATCACACACACACGAAGCATATCCTCAAGAATTTGGATAGTGCGCACAGATTGTCCGTTTGTATGGTATTGAAACTCTGTGCTCAAGTCCACCCGAGTACCTAACTCCTACTACATGGCTCTTTAGAACATCAATGTAAACTGAGTACCTCTATCTGAAATAATAGAAACTAGAATACAATGCAGACGGATGATCTCCCGGATATAAATCTCTGCCAACCACTCTAATGACTAATGAATTAAATGAGCGGACTTGGTCAGCCAATCCACAATAACCCAAATGGCATCAAACTTCTTCAAAATATATAGAAGTCCCGATACAATGTCCATGTTTATCGCTCCCAATTCCACTCCGCAATCTTTATCTACTAAAGCAACCCACCCAATCGCTAGTGCTCATATGTCACCTACTGGAAGTTGAGGAATCTAGGCACATACCCAACTATATCATTCTTCATTCACCTCCACCAATAGTGGTGCCTCAAGTCCGAGTACATCTTCGCGGCACCCAGATGGATGGAATATCGCAAACTATAGGCTTCTGCTAAAATCAACTCTCGAAGCTCATCAACATTTGGGCACACAAACATGGCCCTACAACCTCAATACCCTTTTATTTCCAATGGTCACATCTCTAGAATAACCACGCTAGACTATGTCCTTAAGGCTGAACAAATGAAGATCATCATACTGCTGCCCCCTGAAGCTAGAACTTGACTAGGCTCCGAAAGATCCAATCTCACAAAATGGCTTGCTAAGGCCTGAACATCCATCGTCATAGGCCTCTCTGGAGCTGGATTATATGCCAAACTCCCTAAAATCTCCACCCGACGACTCAAGCGATCCGCCACCCCATTGGCCTTGCCCAGGTGATACAAAATAGTAATGTCATAGTGCTTCACGTACTCTAACCATCTCCTTTGGCACAAATTTAGATCATTTTGCTTGAATAAGTGCTGCAAACTCCAGTGGTCGGTATAGATGTCACAACGCACACCATACAAATAATGATGCTAGATATTCAAGGCATGATAAATAGCAAGTACTCAAGGTCATCGATAAAGAAATTCTTCTCATGTATCATCAACTTTCTAGACACATAAGCAATCACCCGACTGTTTTTGCATCAACACTGCTTCAAGGCCAACTCTTCAGGCATTACAATAGACACTATAAGACCACAAACCGGTAGGTAATATTAAACTTGGGGCTATAGTCAAAGCTGATTGAGCTTCTGAAAGCTCGCCTCATGATCCTCTATCCACTGAAATGGGGCAACCCTTTTGGGTTAACCTCGTCATAGGGGCCGCAATAGATGAAAATCATTCCACGTAATGATTGTAGTAACCCGCCAAACCAAGACAAATGTGAATCTCTATGGCTGTGGATGGCCTGGGTCAACTTTGCACGGCCTCTATTTTCCTCGGATCCACCCGAATGCTCTAACTCAGAATCATGTGGCGTAAGAATGCTACCGAACTCAACCAAAACTTATATATTAAGAACATTGCATAAAGCTTTTGCTCTCTTAGGGTCTAAAGCACAGTCCTCAGGTGCTGCTCATGATCTTCCTGACTCTAGGAATATACCAAAATATCATTAATAAAAACAATAACAAACTAGTCAAGATATGGTCTGAACACACTGTGCATCAAGTGCATGAAAGCTGTTGGGGCGTTGGTCAGCCCAAATTAAATAACAAGGAACTCGTAATGACCATACAGACTCCTGAAGGCAGTCTTCGGGATATCTTGCTCCCGAATCTTAAACTGATGGTAACGTGAGCAAAATTCAATCTTAGAAAACACATGTGCACCCTGACGCTGGTTAAACTAATCATCAATATGAGGCAAAGAATAATTGTTCTTCAATGTAACCTTGTTCAACTGCCATAATCAATACATAGACGCATAAAACCATCCTTTTCTTCACAAACAAGACAGGAGCACCCCATAGTGAAACACCAGGTCGAATAAAACCCTTATTAAGCAATTCTTAGAACTTATCCTTCAACTCGTTAAACTCAGGAGGAGCCATACGATACAGAGAAATTGAAATGGGCTGAGTGCTCGATAATATATCAATTCCAAAATGAATGTTCTATCGGGCAGCATGCCCGGATGATCAGCTAGAAAAACATCGGGATAATCTCGTACCATTGGAACTGAATCAATAGATGGTGTATGAGTACTGACATCTCTCACATAAGCTAAATACGCAGCGCACCCCTTCTCAACCATGCGCTGAGCTTCAAGAAACTAGATAGCTCTACTAGGAGTGTGATCTATAGTACCACTCCACCCAATATGCGAAATACCTGGCATAGCCAACATCACGGTCTTTGCTATGGGGCGACAACAAGTCTATGCCCAAGATAATATCAAAATCAACCACACCGGGTAACAATAAATTTGCCCTGGTCTCTAAACCATGAATATTAACCACATATGACCAATAAATGTGGTCCACAATAAGAGAATCCCCCGTAGGAGTAGAAACATAAACGGGGGCACTCAAAGAATCCCGGGGCACACCCAAATATTGAGCAAAGTAAGAAGACACATAAGAATAAGTTGAGCCGGATCGAATAGAATGTATTCCTGTCCGTGACAAACCATTATAATGCGTGTAATGACGGAGTTGGAGGTAATATCCCTAATACGAGCAGGAATAGAATAATATCTGGCTCAGGCCCTCTATCGAGGGCAACCTTTATATCCCCAACCACAGCCACTAGTCGGCTAGGTAGATGAGCTAGCAGCTGGAGTTGTAACCATGGATTGAGAATTCTAAAGAGCACGCTGTGGCAAAGAAATCTGCAAAGATCCACCCCTACCAAGTCTTGGGTAGTCCCTAACCATATGGCGTGTCCACATTCAAAACAAGCTCTATGAGGATACGGGTGGTTGTGATTGACTTGGGCCAAGTCTGCTGGACTTACCTTTGGAAGCACCTCGCATATGAGGCGCGCTAGAAACTTGAAGTGCATAGTAAGGCTCCCGAGGTATAGGCGAAGCTAGAGCACTACTGGCTACTACAACAGTTGAATGAACGGGGTGACCCACATAACCTCTACCATAACGACCTGGTGCTGGGGTACATGAATCAGAATAATGACCCGACTCTCGAGACCTCTTGGACTCCCTCTCGCCTTGCTCCATGGCGAGAATACCCTCAATCCTCCTAACAATGCTCACTACCTGCTAATAAGGAATGTCTATCTCTAGCTCTCAATCCATGCTAGATCTAATGGCTGGGATACCCTCAATGAACCTTCGAACTTTCTCCCAAACTGTACCAACCAAGGCCGGTGCATGCCTGGACAACTTGGTATAGCGGATAGAACACTCTGAAATAGTCATAGCACCCAGGCGCAAATACTCAAACATTACACGCCATGCCTCCCTAAGACTATAGGGGACAAACTCTCATATGAGCATATCTGAAAATTGTGTTCGGATCAGTGAGGCAGCCTCGACAAGACTGTCTATCTCATAAGTATGCCACCAATCATAGGCGGCTCCCTGAAGGTGGAAGGCAGTGAAGAAAACTTCACTAGACACTAGTATTCCCTTAGTGCAAAGAATCCAGTGACACTCTTCTAGATATCCCAAGGCATCGTCTGATGCTAATCCACTGAATAATGGGGAATCATACTTCTTGAAACTCTCAAGTCTCTGTTGCTCGTCCTATGAAGTAGCTGACCCGACCTCGGGCTGAACTAGCACTATAGGCAGTGCGGGAATAATTAGTAGAACCTGCTCAACCTTCACTTGCTGCTCGAGAGTACGGATGACGGGAGTCTGTGCTCTCCCACCCTTCCGGCGTAGGATGCGGCTGCGGCATGGGTATTGTACATACTCATGAACTGAGCTAAAGTCTCTAGTATAGCTAGAGTAGTTATGGCAGTAGTACGTGTGCCAGGTGCCCGAGCTCTGGCTGAATATGCTAGTGGTGCCTTGGCGGTAGCTCGTGCAGGTGTTCTGGCTGCACCACTAGTGCGTCCTCAACCACTACCATGGCTATGGCCTCTATCGGCTGCAGTAAACGACGCGATTGCCTGATCATCCCATTAGTACGTGTCCTTACCATCTATTAGAGAATAGAATACATAAGTTTAGTTTTTGTGATATCAAATATCACACAACAAGGAAATAAAATGAGCTGAATGTTTTTCTAATAGTTACATAGCCTCTCGTAGATTAGTACAAATGTCACAGTATCGATCAACGAGACTCTAATAAACCGGCCAATATTCTGTGACTCCTATGAACCTAGAGCTCTGATACCAACTTGTCACGACCACAGTTTGACCTCCATGAACATGTCGTGATGGCACCTAGTTATTACGATTTGGTAAGCCTAAAGTTTTGGAAATAACATTAATAGAGGAATCAAATTAATTAAACTAAACAAACTAGAGGATAATTGTATATAAATGTCGCTCAGTATATACAATCCGATAATGCAAAAGTCTACAATATCATCCTAAAACCCGGAAACTCACTGGAACACAAGTTAATAGAAAGTAATACACAGCTCTAACTCAAAAATATCTAAAGCAAAAGTATTTAAGGAAAAGCTAACTGCTAAAACTAGAATAAGATAGAGACTCCTGGTCTACGGACGTGGCAGATGTACCTCAAAGTATCTGCTAGATCTCTCCGCCTCGAGTGTGATACGCCTGAGATAAAGTACCTGGATCTACTCATGAAAAAGATGTGTCGAAGATGCATGAGGACACCACATCGGTACTCAGTAAATGCCATGCCTATCCTCGATTGCGTAGTGACGAGGAAGGTCAGGACCCTACTGAGAATAATAATAATGATAATTCTTGCAACAGTATGAAATAAACATTAATAATGGGTACAACTATAAAGTAATACAGGCTATACAAAAAAATAATTAACACTCGGAAATTAAGATAACACAGAGTAAAACAGTTCAATATCAATACCAGCAACGAGGATCTCTCATGATTCTGTCCTGTAGTCCATTTAAGACACTGCCCAATGAGCTCCTGGGATAGCGTCGCATAGTCCATCATATGAGTATATCCAGAGGATCTCCCAGGATACCGTACTCCAACTATCAATGTGCAGGGGGATCTACCAAGAAGCTAACCTGCAATCTCAAAGTAAATATACAGGGGGATCTATCAAGAATCAAACCCGCAGTCCCTAAGTAAATATGCAGAGGGATCTATCAAGAATGGAACCCGCAGTTCCAAAGTAAACAAACAAGGGGGAGCTACTAGAATCCTACATATGTTATCCTAATGTAAATACGCAGCCACAACAAGAAGATATTTAGAATTGGAATGTAAAAAATACAAGGCAATAGGTAGTTCTAGCCTAACATGCTTCACATAGTTAAAACGAAGCAACTTAAGCCATTAAGCAATTTTAATCAACTAAGCATATTTTTCTAACCTAACACAAGCTATAACTTCAAATGGAATAAAGAAGGCAAGAAAAAACACAATCTAAATATTTAAGCAAAACCAGATTTATTACAATTTTCTCAAGTACGCGCTCGTCACCTCACGCACATGACATTCAATTACCAAATATCATATCCTAAGGGGAAGGTCCCCCTCACAAGGTTAGACAAGCCATTTACCTCAAACCAGCTCCAAAATCAACTTGAAACCACACTTATGCAACAAGTATCTGACTCCAAATGGACAAAATCTATTCAATTTAATTACATATCATAAATATCATCTCAACCAACTAATTCTACTATTTAATTTAACGCTAAGACACGAATTTAGGTAAAATGACCAAAATTCCCTTAGGCAAACATCTCAAAATTTGATAAATTTTATTTATTCAGAACCCTCGTACTCTCATGAGTCTAACAATATAAAAATTTCCCAAATCGGATGTAAAAAATACCCACTCAAAACTCAATAGTTTGGTCTATGAAATGTTTCCCATTTTTTATTCAAAAAATCCGAAATTAGAGGTGAATTCGTGATTAGATTAGTGTGTTTTAAGAATAAGAGTATAGAATTGTTACCGAGTAGTTTCCCTAAAATAACCTTGGATATATCCCCCCAAATCCGAGCTCCCAAGCTTGTCTTTTTGATAAAAATGGCTTACCCTCATTTTTGAAATATTTATAACTGCCCAGGGGTTAATGAATTGTGATCACAAAAATAGGGCCGCAATCGCAGAGAGTAAAATAAAGGCTCTAGGAAAAAGGACTACGCGAATGTGTGAAAAGGCTTACGATCTTGAAAGAGGAGGAGCTGACCTTACGCGATCGCGTCTGAAACACACGAACGCGAATAAGGAAAAGGCTGAGTTACGCGATCGTGAATCAATCCATGCGATCACGATTAAGGAATTGGGCCCCCCTTCAGAGTGCTCTATGCGATTGCGTGAGCTGGGACGCGATTGCGAAGAAGAAAATGGTCTGGAACAGCTTAAGAGAATTTCTGCAGTTTCTCACAACTTCCAAAATTCTCTGTTGAGCATATGAAACACACTCGATGACCCCGAGACCTCAACCAAACAAACATACATATCCCATAACATCATTCAAACGTGTACCAACCCTTAAACCACATAAAACAACGTCAAAAACTCAAATTAACCAATGATTTAAGCCTAAGAACTTCAAATTCTAACAAAACACGTTTTTGTTAAAAAAAAACCTAACCAAAGCTCGTCCAAATGACCTGAAAGTTTGAACACACATCCCAATTGACATGATGGAGTTACTACAACTTTCGAAATTTCAGTTCGACCATTGGATCAAAATCTTACTATCGAACCGGAAACTTCAAAAATTTAAACTTTGGCATTTCAAGCCTAAATCAGCGATGGGCCTCCAAATTACATTCTCAACATGCACCCAACCCCAAAATCACCTGACGGAGCTGACGAAACCATCTAATTTCCATTCCGAGGCCATCTTTATACTATTACGACTACGGGAATCTTTCTAACACTTAAGCTCTTATTTAGGGACTAAGTATCCCAAAATTCTCCAAAACTCAAAACAAAACATCCCGGCAATTCAAGTTAGTAGAAATAGACTTGGGGAAAGTAGTTAATAGGGGATCGGTGCGTTAACTCTTGAGATGACTGGCCGGGTCATCACACGGACACCATTGTCATGCAAGCCAACACTAAAAATTTAATTTATTTCTCGTTTTAGTACTTTTGAAATCATAAATTTTCTTAGATTTAATAGTAAAAAATGGACATTAAGGAATAAATAATAACGTTTTAACAATTTCAATACTGAATAACCCATAATGATCCCAAAAGCTAGAGTCACAAGTGCATCACAATTTAGTAAGGAATAAATACAATATAATAATTGGCTGGAATACAATATAATAATTGACAAATGGGAAATACCAATACTATGATGGAGACTTTACTGGCTGCGAATCATCACGAGTGATGTAGCTTACCTAAGTCTCCATGTCAACCATGTCACCGTGCCCGCCAGGC
Organism: Nicotiana noctiflora; assembly: GCA_032618575.1. NCBI lineage: Eukaryota > Viridiplantae > Streptophyta > Magnoliopsida > Solanales > Solanaceae > Nicotiana > Nicotiana noctiflora. Next base: position 29,813 of record JASVEL010011332.1, on the reverse strand, counting down.
CACTACACATACATGTGTTTGTGCAACAAAATGCACAGCAAGTGTAGTATGTGTATGAAAAAAAGCGTACCCAGTAAGTATCCGATCTAACCTCGAAGAATTAGTGACGAGGGGTCGACTTTGTCACTTACTAGTGATCCAATAATATCATGATATGAGGTTTTAATTGAGATGATATGTAGAGATAATAACAAAACTCAAAACAAGAAGTGAGCTGAACAATTCTTTCATTATTATTAAGGAAACCAAAAACCTTCCTTCATTTAAAACAAATGATCTTTCAATAATGAATATATACAAATTATAGAAAGTGTTTCCAGTATTATCACATATAAATTCCATCGAGGACCTTCGGCCTGATCCAACATAAACATAAATTGTGCACTGTCGAGGGTCGAACACAGCGAATCTTAGGTGCATCTATTTTTTCGCTCGCGAATCATACATGTTACGTAATCAAATATAAATTTATGAAATTACCTGTGACAACATGATCCATCGTCTCATGATTTACCCCTTGTTTTCCCCATCTTTAGCTTCTTATGCTTTATTATCCGTGTTTTTTGTAATCGGGTTGATTTGGAATGGTTTTGATGAGAAATAAGACACTTAGTCTCTTTTAAGAAGGCTTAAGTTGGAAAAGTCAACTGAATATTAACTTATGAGTTAGAGGGATTGGATGTGAATTTTGATAGTTGGGTTAGCTCCAGAAGGTGTTTTTGACTTATGAATAGGATTGGAAGTGATTTTGGAGGTCTGATGTAGAATTAGTCTTGATTTGGCGAAGTTAGTATTGTGGCGAGTTCTGGTTGATCGGTGAGATTTTGATCTGATGGTCAGAATGGAAATTCGAGAGTTGCAGTAGCTTTGATAGGTGATTTGGGATGTGTGTCCAAAATTTCAGATGATTCAAAAGTTTTCTGGTTGGGTTTTGATCAAATGCATATTTCAGAAGTTTTAGAAGAACTTAGGCTTCCGATGTAATTTGATGGTCTTGGAGTTAGTTGAGGCGTCTTGATGATTGGAACAATTTTGGATGATGTATTTAGATATGTTAGTGCTTTTGCTTGAGGTCCGGGGGGGGGGCTCGATTTGATTTTGGTTGGCTAACGGGAACTTTTGAAGTTGAAAAAATTCATAATAGACGAGTTGTAAATACATATGCACTAGACCAATCTTTGGATGAGAATATCTGAATAAATATAAAGCTTTATGTGATGCACTACCTATCATATGAAAGGTCTACGAGTCTAGTTTCAATGCTTCAAATCGTTCGTCATTTGGACACTTCTAGAAGAAGTTATTACTAAATTACCAAAGAACTGCAAAAAGTTGCACTATCGTGGCACGCCATGCGGCGTCCGGCACGCCGCGCTAGTAGAAAATCCGGTAGGGTCCAAAATTTCATTTCCAGACTCATTTTTTTGAGCTACCCCATGGCACGAGGTTCCCCATGAGGTTCATTAGTCCAAAAAATGGGTTTTTAAGACCCGAAGCCCATTTCATTTAACTCGTTTGGGGTTTATTATTTTGGATTTTCTAGAGCTTTAAGAGAGAGAAGTTGGAGCACCCTCAACCCAAATACACATCAAAGGTAAGTTTTATGATATTATCATAATGCGTTAATACTAGTTAATGGTAGTATTGGCATTTACATGGATTGAAATTCATAGGAATTGCTCTAATCGTCAAGAAACGTTCAAAAGGGTTCAAGTTAGGGTTTGGTCTACATGAGGTGATCCTACACCTTAGACTTACATATATGAAGTTATTATGGAATTATGAGTAGGAATCGTGTATTAAAACTTATGGTATACTGATTGGAGTATATATTTCTAAAGAATAATAGTGGGAAGAATTGTTGGTTAACTGTGATTGTTGGAGGAACCAATACTATAGTTATGAGGTGTAAATATCTACGCCTACAAGATGTTTGGTAATAGGCCTAAGTGACATAAGTTATGCAATTTAGTACTAATATTGACCCTATTGAATGTGGCATTGTAGGTTGAAGTTACATAACTGTATTAGATCATTGTACTATCACTAAGGGGCGAATGTCAGATATGTATGTGTAAAACTCCATATTGTAGAAATCGAGCTTCATCAATGTTTGTGTGGTTTTGATAGATTTGACGCACGTGGAGATCAATTCGAAGGGCAAAGGCATCGCGAATTAGAGAAATAGTCGATGTGAGGTGAGTAATAGGTGTAGATGATGACCTGAGGGTTTGAAACCCCGGTATATCACACTATGGCACTATATTGAGGTGAGACACGTATTCTGTGACTAGTGGGGGTCATTTGTGATTGGGGACTATCGCTTAGTCTGCCCCGAGCGGTGTTCAACTATGTTCTTGATTAAGAGATTGATTAGCAAACATCCTACTTGGGTTCTAATGATATATTTTGGGTGTGTGCCGATTACATGTATCCTTTAGAGATTGTTATCAATGCTTCCATGATACTTAACATGTTATATGATATCATTCATGAGTTAAACACTGCTTCAAAATGTTTAGACATATTTCTAAGATTTTAAAACTTAAACTATATTTCTTAAAATTTGGAACTGACTATTTTAACATGACTTTGCCCGTGTGGCTCACATGCATATTCTGGACTTAGTGTGGATCGAGCTGCATGTCGCAGTGACTGCTACGATGATATTGTGCATAGTCTATAAGAGCCCCTCCGGATTCTGAAACCCCATATTGAGCGCGGACACCCAAATGGATCGGGCTGCTCGTAGCGATCATATGCATTGCATTGCATCCATACATTGATGATTATCTAATTTACTTGCCATTGCTTGTTTTCCATTTCATCGTTAATTATGCTGAACTGCTAGTGGTAGCTTTACATTTTGGAATTTTGTGAATTCTCATCTTCAGTCATTATAAAAGCTTATTACTCACTAAGTTGGAAGTACTCACTTTAATACCTGCACTATGTGTGTGCAAACTCGAGTGTTTCGGGAGCTTAGTTGAGCTATTTGCTGCTTCCCAGAGTTTTCAGGAGTTGTCGAGGAATCTGCCTGATGTTCGCAGGACCTGACTCCTCCCCTTATCACTTTTTTTTCTATGTTCTATAATTCTATACTATTGTGGTTTTACTAGTCTATTTCATTTATATGGTCTAGACTCGTGACTCTAGATCTTTTGGGAGATGTTAGACATGCTATTGTTTCCGTACTATTTCTAATTAATTATCCGGTTGAAAGACTTGTTAAACTATTAAGTTAATTCTGTTGATCATAAAGGGTTGTGTGATTAGGTTGTGAGTGTTAATAGGTTGGGTTTTCCTATCAATTGTATTGGGCGCCATCACGACCGTAATTGGGGTCATAACAAGTTGGTATCAGAGCCTAGGTTATTAGGCCTCATGAGTCATAAGCTGGTAAGTAGAGTCTCGTGGATCGGAACAAAGACGTATGTATTTATCCTTGAGAGGCTGCAGAACCTTTAGGAAAATACTTCATATTCTTGAATTCTTATCCTGTGCCCTTCATTCAGTTTTATAAAGTAACTCCTATAATTCCTTCCACGTGTTCATATGCACGAACGAGCGCTCAGTATTGGATATGCCTTGAGGACGGATATTTGCCTATGTCTTGAACACGGAGGTGCTGATTGTGCGAGCAAATATTTTGAATTTATATGTCTAGTATTGTCACTATTAGTGGGAATGATGGTTAGATAGCTACGTGAGGAGTATGTTAGTGCTAGGAGATGTATCTATATGATGGAAGGGACGAGAAAGGGCTACAGGATGATAGATAAACTGTTAAGAGTTTCGTTTTCATTGTGATTAGATGTGTAACCCCGAGTTATGGGCGAGTATAGAATCGTTTCGTGTCTCATATTTGGAGTGAAGTAAATTTCATGTTAGGGTATGAGTTGAGACCCAGGAAGATTAAGTTATTGCGTAATGTATATGAGAGTGGAAGGTATTCAAAATTATTAAAGGTAAAGCTAATGGGTAATTGGCTTATGAGGGGAAAACTATTTTTCATACTAGTTAGATAAGCATGGGAGCTGAGATCACTTTTGTAAATGTATTATGACAAAATCTATGAGTCGATGAGCCTACCTTAAATGCCGCAAACATTAAGGAAATATAATGTTCTTACTTGGTTGAATAGCTCAATAATGGAGGATCCAAATGTATATTCTATGTGTTACGATTCAAATAGGTGTAACGCATGTCCATATATCAGTTTTGATAATATGATACACGTAACATTGAGATTAATGTTATTGATATACATTGTGATTCTTTGTCACATTGGGATGTGTTGTTAGGATATTTTTGGTGAGACTTTGGCGGGTGGATAGGCCCAATTAAAAAGAAGGCTCTGCTGAATGTTTTGAAAAAATTGGGACTTAGTAAAAATTTGGTCGCCTAGAGAGTGGGCTTAACTATGGCGTGAGTGAATGCAAGAATTGCAGGAAAGTTAACATTCCAGAGGATTTTTGTTTCCACAAGCTTATGAAGGAGTGAGTCCAATATCACTATTGTATTACGACAGCAATAAAGTATATACGTTATGATTTATTAAGCGCGTTTTGATCTATGGCTTTGAGCCAAGTTGGGGAGTTTGCTATTGAATAAGTTGATTGTGTGGTCAAAAGCTATATTATTCTAGTCTGGCACAGTGGTGCCTCAATATTATGCGATCCCAATTCCAAATATCTTATGTGTCCTCATATTTTGCTTATTATTTGGGTACAGCCCGAGAGTTTCTTTCTTTATCTATTTATGTATCTACCCTGGTGGGCGATACTATTGTTATAGACCGTGTGTACTAGTCATGTGTTGTGATTACTTGGGGTATGTAGACCTGGGTGGATTTATTGCTATTGAGCATGGTGGACTTGATGTTATATTGGTCCCATATTTTTTATCTCTGTGTCCTGCTAAGATAGTCACTTTGGCTATTATGGGTGTTCTGAGGATCGAGCGGCATGGTATGACTAATTATGTTCCAAGCAATGTAATTTTTTTCTTGAAAGCCCAGCATATGGTTGGGAAGGCTGTCTGTCATATCTAGCTTTTGTATGAGATGTTGGAGCTAAGACTCCTAGTATTGATTCTATCCCAGTTGTGAGGGATTTTTCATCCATTGCATCGCCCTTGACCAAGTTGACTCAGAAGGGTGCACCATTTGTATGTGATGTGCCTGAGAATTTCGGCACATTTACATTATAATTGATAAGATTTTAGCTTGTTTTAATGCAAATTTGACCTATACTTATGTATTTCTGTTATTTATACAGTACATGAGGAAGTGTAACTCAAGAAGATGGAAATAGAAGCAAAAAAGGCAAGAAAAGAGAAAAAGTCACAAAAAGGGTGGTCTGCGGTCCAGTATGCGGTCGTAGATCACACATGATGTCCGCATAATGGACAAGAAGATCGCAAACTGAAACCGAGTTTAAGCATAATTTCAAGAGGAAAATAGAGTGCAAGATGTGACCGCATAATCAAAATGCGGTCAGCATAATGACCGCATAACCAACCATGATGATCACTGAAGGTCAACAATGCAAGACAGAATGCATTCGCATAACTGAAATGCGGTCGGCAAAATGGAAATGCGACAAAGACCTGGGACCTGGGGTTTCACTATACGGTCTGGACCATCAAAATACGGACCGCATACTTGTTCTGCGACAAGAATGCGGTCGCAAAGCTGAACTGGAAGGGCACTTTTGTCCATTTTCTCCCCCAATTTTTGATCCACTATAAATAGTTTTATGAAGCCTTCGTGGGATCATCTTGTCTACCCTTTACACTACATTCAATGACTTAAATATTCTCTCTTTTTGGAAGCTTTTGGGTTGATGATTCTGTTCTTTGTAAGCATTTATGGCATTAAATTTGCCTTTTGTATTTTAGTATGTGTAGCTAACTTTAAATACTAAGGTTTTGGACCCTAAATGGTTGTTATGTTAATGGTTGTTTAACATTGAATATATGTATAATGGTTGGTTGATATTTATTTACTTCTCATTCTTCATTTATTATTGGTGGCTGCAAACATTAACCAAGCCATTAAATTCTTGCTTTAATTGCAACTCTTTTAAATTTGGGAAAATTTAAAAGAGGAAATACTATTCAATTATTAGGAAATATTGGCTAGTTGCTTAGACATCAATTGCATATCAAGAACCACCCATTAGAAATATATCATATTAACACCGATATCATTACACTTCATAAAATTGGACATGACCTTGGTTTAATCATTCTCATTAATTACCGTATCAATAATTCAAATACTTATCATTCCAAATCAACTATTTTCCATACTCTTGATAAAATTACCCTACACACCTGTTACTATTAACCAAATAGAATTACGCGTCAGGCAACATAATGAGTTAAGTAACCTTTTCATACCTATTCCCTGTGGGATTCGACCCCAAACTTGTTGGGTTATTATATTTGATATCAACCACCTTACACGAATTATTAAAATGTAATTTGAGCGTATCAAATTTTCTCGTCGTTGACGGGGAATCCGATTGTGAAATTACTTATTAGTGCGTGCTTTGCTGTGTGTCTGATTCTATTCCATCACATTTTTCTTGTTTTACTTGGTGTTGATAGGAAAACATGTCTGAATCTAGAGATGACATTGAGGTAGATCTAGGAAAGAATACCTTTGCAGACATCGAGGAATACATTGAGGATACAAATGCTATTGTACCTCCTACGGTTGGTGCTGCGACATTCAAAATGGAACACAGTTGATCCTTATGCTCAAGGTAGAGGGGTTATTCATAAATTCCACCGATGATGGTCCAACACAGCACCTTAGGAACTTTTTGTGCGTGTGTGCAATCCATAAGCAAAATCATGTCTCTAATGATGCCCTAAGATTTAGGTGCTTTAAGTACTCTCTTGCTGGGTATGCAAGGAGAGCTCCTCCATTCAAATCTTTAAGTACTCTCTTGCTGGGTATGCAAGGATATGGCTCCAGGAGTGGTCAACCTTCTCACATCTTGGCGATCACTACTAGGAGTTGGAAGTTACTAAATAGAGAGGGTTAACAAATAGTTGGAGAAGAAAAGCTTGAGAAAAAGGTTGAGGTTGAAGAGCAAGTTGTTGTTGAGGTTGAGAAAATTCCAGAAGAAGTGGTAGTGGAGGCGAAGCAAGAGGTAAAAGAGACATCAAAAGCTCTTCCACCTATTCCTAGACCTCCTCCTCCATTTCCTCAAAGGGTCGCATGCAAGATTGATGATAGCAAACATGAAAAGATCTATGACATCCTTAAGCAATTAATGGTTAACATTCCTTTTGTTGAAGCATTTCAAGAGATGCCGGGGTTTGCTAAATACTTAAACGATTTGATCACCAAGAATAAGACCATAAAGCATGAGGTGGTAAACATGACTCACCGGGTTAGTTCTATTATTGCCACAACTCTGGTCTAAAAGAAGGAAGATCAGGGAGCTTTTATCATACCATGTACTATCCGGGTGCGTGAATTTGCAAAAGCCCTTTGTGACAATGGGGCAAGCATCAACTTGATGCCACTTTCCATTTATAAGCAAGCGGGATTAGGCATGCCAAGGCCAATAAACATGAGGTTACAAATGGCTAATCATTCCATTAAGTGACCAATGAGAATTGTTGATGATGTGCTTGTAAAAGTTGGAAATTTCATTTGCCCACCGACTTTATAATTATTGATTGTGAGGTTGATAAAGAAATCCCTATCATTTTAGAGAGACCATTCTTCGCCACGGGAAGAGCTCTCATGGATTCAGAGCAGAACAAAATCAAATTTCAGGTGAATAATGAAGAGGTTACATTTCAAGAAAGCAAGGGTATGAAGTTGACCCATGTGTATGAGAGCATTTTTGTGATAGAGGTTGTTGATGAGGTGGAAGTTGCCGTAGAATTGAAAATTGAAGAACAATGCCTTGGTGAGGCATCGGCAGCTATATTGTTAAATTTTGATGGTGAAGGCATGGAGGGATACATGGAGTCGGTAAATGAATTGGAGTGTCTTGGATCCTACACTTATACTCTGGCAAAGCTTTCTCTTGACTTGGAGAATCGAGCAACACCCCCCGTAAAGCCATCAATCATTGAGCCACCGCAATTAGAGCTCTAATCCTTCCTCTACACCTAAGGTATAAATTTCTTGGGTTTAATGATACATTACCTATAGTTGTTTCTTCTTTGTTGAATGAAGTGCAGGTGGAAAAATTATTGTAAGTCTAGAAGGACCAAAGGCAAGACATTGGATGGATAATCGCGGATATCCGGGGAATCCCCGTGGGTATTTGTCAACGCAAGATACAATTGGAGAATAACACAAAATCAAGTGTGGAGCATCAATGACAATTGAATCCATTAATGCAAGAGGTGGTAAAGAAGGAAACCATCAACTGGTTGGATGTCGGGGTGGTGTACCCTGTTGCCGATAGTTCTTGGGTGAGTCCGGTGCAATGTGGACCAAAGAAGGGAGGCATAACCGTAATTTAAAATGACAAAAATGAGTTCATCCCAACAAGAACGATAACCGATTTGAGGGTATGCATGGATTACTGAAAGGTGAATAGTGCAACATGCAAAGACCATTTCCCTATGCCTTGTATTGATCAAATGCTTAATCTGCTAGAGCGGAGGTCATTCTATTGCTTCCTTGATGGGTATTTCGGCTACAACCAAATAAACATTGCATTGGAGAATCAAGAGAAAGCAACGTTCACTTGTCCCTATGTACCTTTGCCTTTAGTCGGATGCCATTTGGTTTGTGCAATGCTCCGGCTACTTTTTAAAGATGCATGATGTCCATTTTCTCCGACATAGTGCAGGATTTTCTAGAGGTCTTCATGGATGACTTCTCGGTTGTGGGTGATTCTTTTAAGCATTGTCTTAACAATCTTAGACAAGTGATTAAGAGATGCGAGGAGACAAATCTTGTGCTAAATTGGGAGAAATGCCATTTCATGGTAGATGAAGGCATCGTGGTCGGGGATAAAATTTCAAAGCATGGCATTGAGGTTGACCGGGTGAAGATTGAGATTATTTCCAAACTTCCTCCACCAACTTCGGTAAAAGGTGTTCGAAGTATTTTAGGGCATACCGGATTTTATAGGCGGTTTATCAAGGACTTCTCCAAGATTGCAAACCCCACGTGCAAGTTTCTTGAAAAGGATGCAAAATTTGTGTTTGATGAAAAGTGCCTCAAGTCATTTGATGAATTAAAGTTATGGCTCACCATGATACCTATTATTGTCACACCCGATTGGACTCTTCCTTTCGAGCTCATGTGTGACTCTAATTGTGTTGCTGTTGAAGCAATGCTCGGGCAACATCACAACAAAGTTTTTCATCCGGTCTACTATGGAAGTAAAACACTCAATAGGGCACAAATGAAATACATTTTTATAGAGCAAGAGCTCATTTCCATTGTTCATGCCTTTGAGATGTTTCGAGTTTATTTATTGGGACCAAGGTAGTGGTGTACACGGATCATGCTGCTCTCGCTGCCTCATGGCAAAGAAGGATACAAAGCCTAGGTTAATTTGATGGGTTTTATTGTTGCAAGAACTTGATTTTGAAGTCAAGGACCGAAGGGGAACTCAATACCAAGTGGCGGATCTTTTGTCCAGACTTGAGGAAGTAGGGAGACCAAAGGAAGAGCTTGAAATCCATTATACATTCCCGGATGAGCACATTTTGGCACTATCTAACACTTTTTCTCCATGCTATGCCGACATTGCTAACTACTTGGTGAGCGATCTTATTCCGAAAGGGTTGGAGTCTTATCAAAAGAAGAAATTCTTGAGAGATTGTCGGCAATATTATTGGGAGGAGCCCTATTTGTTCCATGCGTGTGCTGATAATATCATCCGAAGGTGTGTCCCAGAAGAAGAGGTCTTTCCAATTCTTAAAGCATGCCATGTCTCACCGGTTGGGGGACATCATGGAGGAAATCAAACGGCGGCTAAAGTTCTTGAATGTGGTTATTATTAGCCCTCCATCTTCTATGATGCCAACCAAATGGTAAATGCTTGCGATCAATGCCAACGACAATGTTCAATCTCCAAGAGGCACGAAATGACAATGCACTTTGTGATGGAGATCGACATTTTTGATGTTTGGGGGATTGACTTCATGGGCCCCTTTGTATGTTCTTGTAGAATAAAATACATCTTGGTAGCTATGGAATACGTGTCCAAATGGATTGAAGTAGTTGTCTTACCAAACAATGAGGCGAGGAGTGTAACTGCCTATTTGAAGAAAAATATATTCACGCGGTTTGGCACACCTAGAGCCATTATAAGTGATGGTAGATCTCATTTCTGCAACAAGGCTTTTGCGGGATTACTTGAGAAGTATGGCGTAAAACACAAGGTGGCCAGCCCCTCTCATCCGAAGTCAAGAGGTCAAGTTGAGGTTTCCAACCGGGAGATCAAGAACATCTTAGCAAAAACTGTGAATGCAAATAGGACCGACTGGTCAAGAAAGCTGGATGATGCATTGTGGGTGTATCGCACGGCCTACAAAACTCCTATTGGTATGTCTCCTTATCAGCTAGTTTTTGGTAAAGAATGTCATCTACCTGTAGAGTTGGAACACAAAGCAATGTGGGCATCGAAAAGGCTAAATTTAGACAGGGCGAAAGCTACAAATTTGAGGTTAACACAACTCAATGAAATGGAGCAATTTCGGTCCCATGCTTATGATAGTGCAGCTGTATACAAAGAACGGATGAAGTTTGTTCACGACAAGAAAATCCTGAAAAGAGAGCTTAAGGTGGGTGATTTGGTCTTGCTCTTTAATTCGATGTTATAATTATTTCTGGGCAAGCTTAAATCAAAATGGTCCAGCCCATTCAAGGTGGTGAATGTTTCTCCTTATGGAGTGGTGGAATTAGAGTCGACTGATGGATCTTGGACGTTTAAGGTAAATGGCCAACACATCAAGCATTACTTGGGCACTGATGGTGAAAAGCATTTGGTGGAGCAGCTGGCTCTCAAAGATGGTCCATGTCCGACCATTGAGTGAAATCAACAGAAATTCAACTTCGTCGTGTCGTGAAGTTAAATCAAGCGCTTCATGAGAGGCAACCCATGTGTGGTAACAATTTCTTTTCCTTTGATTCTTCAACCTTTATTAGATAGATTTATTTTAGCAATTAAAAGTGTGTGAAATTTCAAGGCTAAAAAGATCTCAACACTTGGTGAAAATCCATGAAATCTGAAAAACAAAATGCACTAGGTGAAGTATTCGGTAGGAATGCGGTGGAATTATTGCTATGCGGACCGCATTCTGACCGCAAAGTGTTACAGAGAGTTTGTCAAAAAAAAGGTGCACATTATATGGTGGAGCGGTGTACTATGCGGTCCACATTTTCATTATGCGATCACATTTTGCACCGCATTCTATCCTTCTTAAGCCCCTTTCTAAAATCACCACATAACACATATGTAGTCGCATAGTGTGTTATGTGGTGCCGGGCCCATCACAGAATCGCCAAATACATGTCAAAACTCTCATTCACCTCACAACAAAGATAAAAAAAAGAAAGTAAAAACAAAAGAAATCACAGAGAAATGAACAAAATGAAAACAAAGAATGAAAACCCTCAGAAAACGACAAGGCTAAAGTCGATCGAGCCCCCACAAGCATTGATTCAAGCTTCACTTCTAGTAACATCCGTCTCCCCCTCTGTATTTTTCATTTTTTTGTTTCTCAATTTCATTGTGGGTGTTGGGGTTGTTGTATCTCATGTTGTATGTGATAATAGGTGAATTTGACTATATTTATGCCCTAAATAATCATGCTTTATTATTGTTTTGATATTGTTTATGATGACAAAATGCTTTTATTAGTGTTCTTAGTGTGTTATAGGTACACTTGAGCTAATGAAGACTAAAAGAGCAAGTTTTGGAGTCAAAAGATGGTGAAAAAGGCCAAAATGTGGTACAAGTCAAGAACTTATGTTGAAAGTAGTCGGGAAGGTGTGATTCCAAGCTATATGGATGTTATGGAATGAATTTAAGTGATTTGGAGCTTTTAACTCTGAGTAAAAGCTCAAGGAATTAAGCCGAGATCGAGTTAGGGGGTCAAATTTGATAAGTGTAGAACAAGCAAAGAATGGATGAGGCATATTGTGCTCTGTTTAGTAAAGTGGATATAACATTTCTCTCAGAACTCCATTTTGGCTCTATAATATATGGTTGGAAAGCTAATTCAAAGGGCTACAACTTTCATGTTTTGAGTTATTCCAAATACTCAAAGGAACGGTGTGAAATACCGCGGTTTCTCCGCAATCGCGGATGAACCGTGGAAAAACAGGCTCTCTGAAGTTTTACTGTTCGCGGTCCGTCCCCGGCCGCGAACGAACCGCGGAAGTTGCCGCAGCAGCAGTCCTAATTGTTCTCAAACTTAGTTTTTTTAGCTCTAAAACCTCTATATAAACTCCTAGTTTGCCCCATAGAGGCATGTAATCTATTATTCAATACTTTTGCAAGGTTTTTAGTAGGAGAGATTCCTCTCAAACTCTTTCTTTTATTTTATATCAAGTATTTCTTTATGATTTCAATTATTATTCTTGTTTCTTCAAGCATGAGTAGCTAAATTCTTTTCTAAGGTTTTGATGGAACCTATTGAGTGATGAACTTATCGTTTATGTGATTACAAATTGTGACTTAGATTTCTATTTGTTCAACTTCATTCTTATTGTAGTTAATTGGTAGACGTCCCAATTAGCGGTGCCTATTTAGTGTGCATAACTTGGAAAAGAGTGCATATTTAGGTTTATTGTTGAACAACACCACACCTAGGTTATTGGAGGAATCTATAACTTTAGGCGTAAAGACGGGGTTAGGAATAACGAAGTCTTGGGTGCAATCTTAAGTGAACTATTCAAATTAAAGCTAGCTAGGGTAGCTAGGGAGAGTGCACTAGTAAATTATGGAAATTGCTCGGGAGAGGGTTACGATACACATAGCGTTCATGATTGATAGAATATATTAACAATTTGTATGAGCATAACAATAAGGGATTCCATCAATAAGGGAAATCAATACCTTAGTCCTTCTCATAATATTCTTTTTACTCTACATTCAATTCTTTCTTTTAAACATTCTTAATTACTGCAAAGTAGATATTCGAAAATCACACAAAGATATATTCAAAGTTTGGGAACTTGATTAGGAAGTACTTTTGGGGTTGTGATAGTTGCAATTGGTAGGTTAATTCTCTGTGGGATCGATCTTGGACTTATTAGACCAAGTTATATTGACTACGACCGTTGCTTGGACGTGAATCAATTTTGGCGTCGTTGCCGGGGAATTATCGGAATTATCAATTGCCATTGCCAGAACTTCAAGATTCTTGTGTATTCAGGTTCTTTCTACACTCTACATTGAATATTTTGACGTTTGTTGATTTGGGTATTCAGGTGCATGCCTAGAAAATCTGCAAGGACTGGAGAACTAATTGAAGGACTCTCAGACCGCGAGCAAACCTTCCGGGCACGTACAAAGCCATCAAACAAATTCAACAATCTCAACAACCAATCAAACTAGACTTCGACATGGGTGACATAAATGATCAAAACCCACAAGCCGGGATGAATATGCAAGAGGCACAGGAGGCACAGGAAGGTGCACTGTATGATTGGGCACAACCCACAGCGGATAATTTGGAAACTGCCATTATTGTGCCAGCGGTTCAAGCCGAGTCTTTCAAGATTACTAGCACCATGCTACACTTGTTGCAAAACAAGGGATTATTCTCTGGGACTCAGGTTGAAGATCCACAATAGCACTTGAAGAACTTTCTCTTGATATGCAAGACACAGAGGCAACCGAATGTGACTCCGGAAGCCATCCGACTATTGCTCTTTCCGTTCTCAGCTACAGGGGCTGCACAGGTATGGCTAAAACACACTCCCCATAAACTCTATTGCAACTTGGGATGAGTTAGTCAAGCAATTCCACAACAAGTTTCATCCACCTAACAAGACAGCTCAGCAAATTGATGAGATTGTGAGCTTCAAGCAGAAACCACTGGAAACATTACATGAAACTTGGGGCAGATTCAAGGGTATGCTTGTTATGTGTCCTCATCATGGGATTCCAGAGCAGATGTTAGGCCAAAGATTCTACATGGGGATTTCAAACAGCATGAAGAATATTGTAGATGCTTCAGCAGGTGGGGCTTTCCTAAGCAAGACTTAGAGAGAGGGTCAAAATTTGCTAGACAAGAAGGCTCAAAATTCCGGGTGGATGTCCAGGAATGCTCCTATCACACCAGTGGTACACTCTATACCTCTGGATCCATCAAACACTCTGGAGGAGAACATGGCAACTCTGTTGACACAAATGAGCATCCTAACAAAGAAAGTGGAAGAATCAGGAGTCAAGCAGCAGGTTCACATTGTAGATACTACCAATGGTGGTTTATGCACATCCTGCATTAGCCAACCCATAGTTAATCCATGGGCTACAGACCAAGAACATCATCATCAGCACGAGGATATAAATTATGTGGCTAACTATGGAGGGCAGCGACAAGGTAATCAAAACTGGGGCCAACAAGCTCCAATGCAGTACAGACCTCCCCAGCCACAATTTAATGCAGCAGGTATGAGGCCACCACACAACATGACCCTAGATCCTAGACCTCAGAATTTCGGCAATCAGAAGCAGGGATATCATCAACCTCCACCACAGCATGGGGGTACACATGACGATGGGTTTGCAGAATTGAAAGCTATGATGCAACAGGTAATCGGGTCAAATGCCAAAACCAATGAGAGGATAGATGCCCATGATGCAGCCATCAAGAATATTGAAGTACAGGTGGGCCAGATTGCTATGTCTCTCAACAATCGTCCTCAAGTGACATTGCCTGCAAATACACAAACAAACCCAAAAGACCAAGTCCCAAAGCAGATGATGGCAGTGACTCTGAGAAGTGGTAGAGATCTTGATGCTGAGAAAGAAAGTGAGAAAATCGGCACACAAGCCGAGACACTCACTCCATTGCCCATTGAACTTGATGAGTCCACCGGGTTGACAGAAATTACAGTCCAGCCAGTTTCTGAAAATAAAGAGATGCAACAGGGAACGAAAAAAGTAGCTGAACAGGTAGAGCAACAGGTTGAAGAAAAAGTGATAGAGAAAGAAAAGTCCCAAGTCATTGGGAAGAAGAGGCCTTCACCATCATTCCCCCAAAGGTTGGCCAAGCACCAGAAGGAAGAGCAATACAAAAAGTTCTTTGACATGCTCAAGCAAATCAAGGTAAATATTCCCTTAATTGAAGCTTTAAAAGAAATGCCCGGGTATTCTAAGATGATGAAAGACTTGATGTCGAGGAAATTTGATTTCCAAGACTTGGCCACCGTGACCCTTACCCAGACTTGTAGTGCAGTGGTCTCCAGACCCATAGCTGAGAAGCTATCTGATTCAGGTAGCTTCACCATCCCATGCACTATAGGGAATTATGCCTTTGCAAAGGCATTGTGTGATTTGGGGACAAGCATTAACCTCATGCCTTTAGTTATTTATAAAAGGCTAGGCATTGGGAGAGCCAGGCCTACCTCTATGTTATTACAGCTTGCTGACAGGACGGTTAAGCATCCATTTGGTATTTTAGATGATGTTCTTATCCAGGTAGGGAAGTTTGTGTTTCCCGCCGATTTTGTTATTCTTGATTGCAAGGTGGACGAGGAAATTCCTATAATCTTAGGAAGACCATTCCTAGCCACCAAGAGAGCTCTAATTGATTGTGAGACTGGGGAACTCAAGATGAGGTTGAATGATGAGGAAATCATATTCAATGTGCAAAAGTCCATGTGGCGCCCTAGTGAGTTCGCAAATTGCTCTCTCATTTATGCGGTTGATGTGATAGTGGAGACAGACGATGCAGAGTTGACCATTGAAGATCCACTTCAAGCATGCCTGATGAACTTGGAAGAGGTAAATGGTGAAAGTTTAGCAGAATGGGTACTATCTCTGGAATGCAAGGGGTTTTGGGAGAGAGAGCTTGAATTCGAGCCTCTACACTTAGAGAAAAGAGAGACCCCTCCTGCAAAACCATCCATAGAAGAGCCACCAAAGCTGGAGCTTAAACCACTACCATCTCATCTCAGGTATGAATTTCTAGGCCCTAACTCCACTTTACCTGTTATTACTTCATCTGGTTTGCTAGATGTGCAGGCTCAAAAGTGATTACAGGTACTCAAGAAATGTAAAGCTGCCAATGGTTGGACCATGGAAGACATAAAAGGGATCAGCCTTGCATACTGCATGCACAAGATTCTCCGGAAAGAGGGGCACAAACCTTCTAGGAAACGCAAAAGAAGGCTAAAACCGAATATGAAGGATAAGATGAAAAAGAAAGTGATAAAGTGGCTAGACACGGGGTAGATCCCAGGTAAGTTGTCTCACCCTTCTGTGTTATACATGTATTATTATGCCATGAGGACATTGCATGATTTTAAGTTTGGGGTGGGAGACTTATCTTGTATTGTATATTGTATATAATAGATGTAGCTGTAAATTATATTAGCTGGCTTGGCCCGATGATGGACACTTGGCGACGGGTTTCTTAAGGGTCTAAGTCGGAATAAAAACACAAAAAAAAATAGAAAATTTGAAAAAATACAAAAATATGAGTAGAGGACTCTTCCTTATGACGGACTATTTAGGACAAGTACTCTTGAGGGAAGTAGTCCACGTAGGAATTTTTCTTTCTTTTATTTTCTTTTTCTAGGTAGTGTATCATCTCCCCCTTGGTTTTTCTTTTGACCACGGTTCTTTTCCAAGGGTTTTTATTGAACCGGGTTAGGTGGATTTTTTTTCTTTCTTTCTTTTTTTATTAGGATTAGAGGTAAAAGGGCAACATGTAACCCCGAATATGCACATTAGCAAAAGCGTAAATTGAACTTGAGAAAGTATCTTCTAAGCTTGACTGTAGAATCTCAATATGCCTTAAATTACACAATAATGCTTGCTTGAACATCGATAGGACTTTGTAGATCAACTGGATTCCAAATGAGTTGCATGTCATATGTGTGTGAGGTTTTACTTACATTGTATGTTGTACATGATACCTAGAACTTGCCATGTGTGTTTGCAAAGTGAAATAGAGTTGTTTGGTTGTAGAAAGGATAGAGGCATTTCTTTGTGTAACCCCATATGCCAATAAACATGAATTCACCCATACATTATATCTTAGTTAACCCCTTTGAGCTTAAAGCCTATTCTTTGATAACCGTTGAATGTTCTTCAAATTATTGTTCTACTTTACCTCCTAGAAGCACTTGTATTGTAACGAATATGCAAAAGATTAAGTGTGGGGTGAAAGGAAATTGAAAAGAGAAAAATCAAGAATGAATGTAAAAAAAAAAAAATAGTGAGCTGGCCAAAATAATGTAAATGTATTGCAAAGCAATGAAAAGATGAGCTATATTGAATAAAATCTTAGAAAAGCCAGTCACATCAATAAAATAAAAAGTGTGGGTAAAAGTGAAGGAGACATAAGGAAGTAAACAAAAAGGGAAGTTGTGAAAAAGAAAAGAAAAGTGCTTAGGGAGGCTAGTCACTATAACCAAAAGTATCCTACCCGTCCCATAGCCTACATTACAACCCTTAAAGACCTCTTGATCTATGATTGAATAACTCGATTAGTGGAGTATTACACTAGGGGCAAGCCTATGGTGTGTCTGTATGCATATGAAAGTTCTTTGTTGAGAGTGAGTGAATTTTTCCGATATTTATAAGTTCCATGTTATGAATTGTTTATGTGTGGGAACTTCTCTCAATGAACTATGTAAGGGTGTGTAACTCAAGAGGAAGAAGGTAAATTTGCAAGTTTTTGGTAATAATTAGAGTAAGCAATAATGTGTTGGCATGAGAGTTTACGGTTAGGTAAGGATTGTGCATATCTTAGGTTAATCATGAAAAATAGCTTTTGTGATATAATTTGGGGGAGACATAATTAAAATTGGCCTAAAGTGTGATTAAGGTTTCTCGAGGACGAGCAAAGGTTTAAGTGTGGGGTACTGATAATAGGTGAATTTGATTATATTTATGCCCTAAATAATCATGCTTTATTATTGTTTTAATATTGTTTATGATGAAAAAATGCTTTTATTAGTGTTATTAGTGTGTTATAGGTACACTTGAGCTAATGAAGACTAAAAGAGAAAGTTTTGGAGTCAAAAGATGGTGAAAAAAGCCAAAATGTGGTACAAGTCAAGAACTTATGTTGAAAGTAGCCGGGAAGGTGTGATTCCGAGCTATATGGATGTTATGGAATGAATTTAAGTGATTTGGAGCTTTGAATTCTGAGTAAAAGCTCAAGGAATTAAGCCGGGATCGAGTTCGGGGGTCAAATTTGATAAGTGTAGAACAAGCAAAGAATGGATGAGGCATATTGTGCACTGTTTAGTAAAGTTGACATAACATTTCTCTCAGAACTCCATTTTGGCTCCATATTATATGGTTGGAAACCGAATTCAAAGGGCTACAACTTTCATGTTTTGCGTTATTCCGAATGCCCAACGGAACAGGGTGAAATACCGCGGTTTCTCCGCGACCGCGGATGAACCGCGGAAAAACAGGCTCTCTGAAGTTTTACTGTTCGCGGTCCGTCCGCGGCCGCGAACGAACCGCGGAAGTTGCCGCAGCAGCAGTACTAATTGTACTCAAACTTAGTTTTTTTAGCTCTAAAACCTCTATATAAACTCCTAGTTTGCCCCATAGAGGCATGTAATCTATTATTCAATACTTTTGCAAGGTTTTTAGTAGGAGAGATTCCTCTCAAACTCTTTCTTTTATTTTATATCAAGTATTTCTTTATGATTTCAATTATTATTCTTGTTTCTTCAAACATGAGTAGATAAATTCTTTTCTAAGGTTTTGATGGAACCTATTGAGTGATGAACTTATCGTTTATGTGATTACAAATTGTGACTTAGATTTCTATTTGTTCAACTTCATTCTTATTGTAGTTAATTGGTAGACGTCCCAATTAGCGGTGCCTATTTAGTGTGCATAACTTGGAAAATAGTGCATATTTTGGTTTATTGTTGAACAACACCACACATAGGTTATTGGATGAATCTATAACTTTAGGCGTAAAGACGGGGTTAGGAATAACGAAGTCTTGGGTGCAATCTTAAGTGAACTATTCAAATTAAAGCTAGCTAGGGTAGCTCGGGAGAGTGCACTAGTATATTATGGTAGTTGCTCGGGAGAGGGTTACGATACACATAGCGTTCATGATTGATAGAATATATTAACAATTTGTATGAGCATAACGATAAGGGATTCCATCAATAGGGGAAATGAATACCTTAGTCCTTCTCATAATATTCTTTTTACTCTACATTCAATTCTTTCTTTTAAACATTCTTATTTACTGCAAAGTAGATATTCGAAAATCACACAAAGATATATTCAAAGTTTAGGAACTTGATTCGGAAGTACTTTTGGGGTTGTGATAGTTGTAATTGGTAGGTTAATTCTCTGAGGGATCGATCTTGGACTTATTAGACCAAGTTATATTGACTACGACCGTTGCTTGGACGTGAATCAGTATGCGGGGGTGTAGCTTAAGGATTGGGTAGTCTATTCATGCTAGTATACCTACTCTGGGGTTATTACTAATGACGGGTGTGGGGTAGAACACTAGAAGACTGCCATTGTTAAAAACTTGGGCAAAATTTGGTTTCAGATGCATTCTGCGGTCCGCATTTGTGCAATGCAGTCCATATTTTCACCGCATAATTATCCCTAGGTTCCTTGAGGACGATGACACAATACGTTTGATGTGTGATCGCATATCTCAAATGTGATCCGCATTTTCACCACATTATCAGCCATAGGTCCACTAAGGTCAATGAGATAACGCGATCGATCTGCGGTCGTATATCTCAAATGTGGTCCCCATTCTTACCGCATAGTATTACAGAACATAGGTTAAATTGCATCTTAGAATGCGGTCAGTCTGCGATCGCATTCTTCACTATACGGTGAATTATGCGACCGCATTTTTAATGGCTTATTTTGGCAAGTCAAGTCTGCGGTGACTCTGTGGTCCGCATTGTTGTTTTGTGACCGCAGAATGGACCTGCATTCTACACATCTTCTTCAAATTGTTCTTTTTTGTATATGTATTTTACTATGTGTTCTATGGGCACTAACAATTCACCCTCGTGCAGGTATGGCTCCCAAGCAAAAACACAGTAGTGTGAGATAAACACCCCCGTGCCAATCCAAATCCAAGCGGCAAAGAACAGAACCACAAACACCTCGTCCCTCCCAGTATAAGGAGGAGGGACCCGCACCTGAGGTTGATTTACTGGCTGAGGCACAGAGGAAACATGTGAATGACATCCAAATCTGTTGGGGAATAGAGGGGTCAAGGGAAAGATATGAAAAAGGCTTGCTAAAGTGAAAGCTCCTACCGGAGAAGCAGCTAAGTGTGAATGGCCTGAAAAATTGCTATCCTCACATCTTAGAAAACATATAGAAGAGGAACTGGTAATCTTTCACTGAACCACCCGGTGAATACAATGAATCCCCCATTCGTGAGTTCTATGCATTATATGGAGCTTCGAGGAAAAACCATCAAAAGCGTAATAGAGAATTCACTCATGAGGTGCTAGTTCGGGGTAAAACCGTCTTCTGTGCTTATGATACCATAAATGATATATATGTCCCTAACTGGAGCTCTAGTACTGCAGAGTATACGAGGAAATTTGAGAACCAGGAGAATGAGAGAGGATGGATTGCTTCCATTATTGCCAAAGGAACCCTGACCTGGATCAACCCTAGCAAGAAAATATACAAGGAAAGTCTGTCGAGGGAGAGTCATTACTAGCTTGAATTCCTCACATCTAGACTAATACTGACTCAGAACGACATAGAGATTGCCATTGAAAAGGCGATCATCATTGCATGCATTATGGTCGGTATTAAGATAGACGTCGGGGTGGTGATATATCAAGAGATCTGGATCCGAGCCACTCAAATAGCTACCTCATTTCCATTCCCCTCCCTGATCACCAAACTATGCAAGCAAGCAGGAATCCCAATTAATGATGCTCATGACAAAAACGTCAAGGAGCCAGGGGTCATCGATATCACTCACCTAAGTGATGCTACCTCACGTGTAATCCCAAGGCCTGTACAAATTGATGATAAGCCATCTGAGTCCCAACCCATTGAGATTCAGGCAGCCGCTAAGGCACCACTTCCCACACCATAGCCTGCTTCCCAATGTACTGCTTCCCAGCCTGCTATGGCCATCCTGTCAACCCTTAAGCTTATTATATTGGCTCATCATGCCAATGCCAAAGCTGATCAACTTTTGAAAACCTTGCTGAGCCTTATAAAGCATGCCTTGACCCTTATGCACACCTCCATAGCAGCCATTCGGCAGCAGCATGCAGATTTTGCGAAGAGGTTGCAGCAACTTGAGCTGCGGGTTGAAATGATAGAGCGGAGTGAAGTTAGTGGGTTGCCTCCACTCAATACACAGGTTGCCGCTATGAAGGTAGAAATAAAAAAAATGCAAAATCTGGAATTCGACATATTATCCCTTCTCCCCACTGCCAAGGATCATAGTACATGTTCGGCGCCTCCAGACTTGGGTCTCAACATTTCAACATTGATGACTGACCTTGTCCTTCCGACCCCTAGAGCTTCCCAAACTGCAGCTCCTCCTGCTCCTATTGAGATATCTTCTGAGGAGGACTCCGGCAGTTATGACAAATTAAAGGACGAGGAGGATGAGGCGAATGATGAAGAAGAGGAAAGCTCAGGGTATTAGACTGATGAAGCCCCTTAGGATAAGGGCAAGCAGGTTGTAGATGAGCCAGTTGCGGATGTTATTCTTGAATAGGATGCGAGTGATGTGGAGGGGCTAGCAGCTCTCCAGTAGGCAATCTAGAGATTGTTAGTAGATCATTCCATGCATGAAGACCCTGTGCCCACTCCATCATCAGTGAGTAAGGCCAGCAGTTCACACGCCCTTACACTTGCATCATCCACTATTGATCAGACTGAGTGCTCCATTTCTTCAGTGCCAGCTCCTTCTCTAGCTCCAGCCTAGTTTCAGCTCCTGACCCTGTGCAGCCTCCCACTATTGATCAGCCAAAGGGCACCACTCCTCACACCGAGACTCTGTCAGTACCATTCACCGCACGTGAGGGTGACCTCGCTAGTGTTCAGCCCACTACTTCCTCTCCTAGCATTTTGTGTGCCCCAGGGAGCCTCACCTCTCACTCATCTATATTTTTATGCATTGGGGACAATGCATACTTTAAGTTGGGGGTGATCGGTATCATTTTGTAGAAAACATTTTTGTAGAAATTCTCATGTGATTTTGGAATTGTTGTATGTATGCTTATCTGTAGTGTTATCATAATACTCATATACTTATGCATATTTTCTTTTCTGTATATATTGGTATGATTTTGAAACATGAGTAGTGTTTTTAAATGATGACATTAATGTTAACATTTATTTTAGGCTTAAATTAGTGTTGTTTACATAGGGTGTTACCTTTAACATATAAGAAAAACAAATATATAAGTAGATAGTAAGTAGAAATCAATTCCCTTTGATTGTTCTTTTCTCGGTTCTTTTCAAAAGGTGTAATAGTAGAACCAGGAGAATAGGATATATCATGATGATTGGGTTGGTGTAATTTCATAGCATTTAACATATATGTTTGTACATAGCATACACCTTTCCGATGTTTACGAAAAAACAACTACTATTTGAACACGTGTCTTTGATGGAAACATTAAATACCAAGTATTGACTCAAAAACATTATGTTGTGCAAGTGTAATTGTTCATGTACCATGTGAGTGTGAGTTTCTTGTGTGTATATAATTCTTGTGCATACTTTAATCATTCAGAACTTGCCCGATTGTTTTTTCAATGCTAAGATAGTATGTTTGGTTGTAGGGATGACCTTAGGCATTATTTGTTTTAATCGCTCATCTTTTGTGGCCTTTCAAGCCTCCTTATACATAAATAATATCACTACCCAATTTGAACCGTTAACCCTTTCTATGGCCAACTCAATACAAACCTTTGACCTTCTTGAAAATTAATTTCCTCTTTTGAACTCGACCCTTCTTGAACATTGAGAATAAGGCTAAAAGCCTATGTCGGGGGTGTGGTGCTAAAGTAAAAAAAAAATACAAAAATTTTGTAAGGTTGTACATTGAGTATAGTATGATATGCCTCGAAGTGTTCTTATTAACTCAATCAAGCTCCAAAAGAAAATAAATTGAAAAAAAAAAAAAAAAAAAAAAATATATATATATATATATATATATATATATATATATATATATATATATATATATATATATATATATATATATATTATGGAGCCTTGAAGCCAATTGGAATGGTATGCAATGTGATTCTACATTGGGAACTAGTCGCCAATAAGGCGAAGTGAGTTGAAGAGAATTAAAGTGCAAAAAGAATGAAACTTGTGAGTAGTGTTCAAGGAGAGTGAAGTCACTAGTACAACAAATTTTTATCCAACCTTTCCCTAAACCTACATTACAAGCTTGGAAAGTCCTTATGGGACCTCCAAGCGGACACTCTTGATTAAGTGATGAATTAAAATAAGGGTAAGCTTATGGTATGAAAAGTTCTAGCATTAGAAGTTCTTTTTGAGAGTGAGTGTGTTTGTGAAAAGTCCCTTGTGTTGTCATTGTGGATATTGTGATTTTGGGACATTCTTTCTAGTGAGAGTACATGAACTATAGAGCGAAGCAAATGTTAGGTTTTTGAGTCAAATACAACTACGCTCACTTGAGGGTAGTACTTTTGTCGCATTGTCTGAGGCTCAAGATTCAAAAGTTGAAAGTTTATGTTGTTTATGTATATATCACTTTCTCTGGAAGGGTAAAGCAATTGTAAATGTATAGTTGAGTGACTAGCAATGAACACCACCCGCAGTCATTATGGTTTCATGTTTTGTCAGTATAACCTAGGACATGCCAAGTTATTGTTGTTGCTTGAGGACAAGGAAGAGTTTAAGTTGGGGGTGTTGATGTGCTGGAGAATTTCGGCACATTTACATATTAAGTGCTTAGAGTTTAGCTTGTTTTAATGCAAATTTGACCCATACTTATAGAGTTTTGTTATTTCTATAGTACATGAGTAAGGGGAACTCAAGAAGATGGAAATATAAGAAAAAAAGGCAAGAAAATAGCAAAAATCACAAAAAGTCTGGTCTGCGGTCCACTATGCGGTTGCAGATCACACATGCAGTCCGCATAATGGACAAGAAGATCGCAAACTAAAACAGAGTCTGAGCATAATTTCAAGAGGAAAATGCGGTGCAAGATGCTATTGCAGAATCAAAATGCGGTCAGCATAATGACCGCATAATGAACCATCAAGATCTTTGAAGGTCAACAATGTGAGACAGAATGCGGCGTCATAACTCAAATGCGGTCCGCATAATGGAAATACGATGAAGGCCTGGGAACTAGGGTTTCACTATGCGGTCTGAACTATCAATATGCGGATCGCATACTTGTTCTGCGACAAGAATACGGTCGCAAAGCTGGCCTGGAAGGGCAATTTTGTCCATTTTCTCCCCTGATTTTGGTCCATTATAAATAGTTTTATGAAGCCTTTGTGAGCTCATCTTGTCTACTCTTTACACTACATTCCATGACATAAATATTCTCTATTTATTGAAGCTTTTGGGTTGAAGATTCTCTTCTTTGTAAGCATTTATGGCATTAAATACTATTTGTCTTTATTATTTTAGTATGTGCATGTCACGACCCGGATTTTTCCCCAACATCGGGATCGTGATGGCGCCTACTCGTGGTAGCTAGGCAAGCCACTGTATTCATACTATCCTGTTTTTAACACAATTTTAATTAAATAAATGCGGAATACTTTATCGAAATGGAAATAACAAATCACAAGGTGCGAATCATACTGAAATCCTCTACCCAAGACGTGGAGTCACCAACTCACGAACTACTACGGAATACTACACATAAAAGTCTGAAGGAAATATAACATAATTCTGTTTGTCTCGGAACAAAGAGACTACAGCTAATAACATAAATAAAGAAAGAGACGCCGGGCCTGCGGACGTCTGCAAGCTACCTCGGTCTCAAATATGATCAACTCCCACGCAATCTATTTACTCCTGCTGCTGCTCCTGATCGTAACCTGGACCTGTGCAAAAACGCACAGAAGTGTAGCATCAGCACAACCGACCCCATGTGCTGGTAAGTGCTTGGCCTATCCCGGCGAAGTAGTGACAAGCCTAGGACCAGACACCCACATAAACCTGTGCAATTCAATATATATGTGTGTACCACAAAATAACAAGAAATAATCAAGTAATAACACAATAAGGAATATCTTAAAGAATTCAACAATTAATCACAGTTAATAATTTCACAAGGAAAAACAAAGTATAATGTAAACACAAGTAATATCACTTCAAGAAATAGCACGCAGTTACACGGCATCACCCTTCGTGCTTTTACTCTCATCCTCCCATCCATAGTACGACATGATCCTTCGTACATGGTTCAATAACAGGGCACGACATGATCCTTCGTGCATAATCAATAATAGGGCACGGCATGATCCTTCGTGCATAATCAATAATAGGGCACGGCATGATCCTTCGTGCATAATCAATAATAAACATGGCACGGCATGATCCTTCGTGCATAATCAATAATAAACATGGCACGGCATTAACCTTCGTGCATAAATAAATAAACATGGCACGGCATCACCCTTCGTGCATTATCTCTCTTCCTCACCCAAATAACAATCACGGTTAAGGGCAAAGGAAGAAACAGTAATTCATAAACCGTCCCATCAAGGGTAATCAATAATTTTCTTCACAACAAGTCCCAACAAGGGAGAACAATAACAATTCATCTGTAATATATCTCAAATAATCATTTTCCAACGACTCACGGTCATACTAGACGCCAGTGTATGGATGCTCGTCACCACAGCCCATACACCGCACTCGATCACATAACACATAGCACATAATCCTATTCCCTCAAGCTAGGATAGAACAAACACTTACCTCGAATGCTTATGAACAATTCAATCCGTGGAAATGTCTTTTTCTTTCAACTTTGGCTCTAATCCAATTGTATCTATACACAATTGATTTAATATCATCAATACTACTCAACAAACTAATTCTTAAGACCAAATACATCTTTTACAACATTCTGCCCGAAATAGTGAATTTCAACCCCGGGCCCACATGGTCGGAATTCGGGGTTAGGACCAAAATCCGGTTACCCATTCCCCCACGAGTTCATATATATAATTTGTTTCAAAATCGGACCTCAATTCGAGGTCCAATTCCCAATTTATGAAAAACCCTATTTTCTAACAAAAACAAGAATTTTACCATGAAAATCTTTGATTCCTTATGAAAAACATGTTTAATGATGTTAGGAATTGAAAGAATTAAGTAAAAAGT
Source organism: Nicotiana noctiflora (assembly GCA_032618575.1). Classification (NCBI taxonomy): domain Eukaryota; kingdom Viridiplantae; phylum Streptophyta; class Magnoliopsida; order Solanales; family Solanaceae; genus Nicotiana; species Nicotiana noctiflora. Next base: position 3,300 of record JASVEL010011332.1, on the reverse strand, counting down.
GACTTACAATCGTTTTGATGAAGAAGAAATCCTTGAAGAATCGCAAATGGGTGTTTTGGTTTTGTAAAATGTGAAGAAATGACTGAAATTCGTGTTTTTCAGGTCTCCGTGTTCGCATTTGCGAACATGGGTTCGCAATTGCGAACCCCGACCAATTTCTGGAGTTTGAAAAATAAGCTAAGGCTGGGAAGTTCGCATTTGCGAACATTTGTTCGCATTTGCGAACAGTTCGCATTTGCGAACAAATGTTCGCATTTGCGAACACATGCTGTATAGGCAGTGTTCGCATTTGCGAACAATGGTTCGCATTTGCGAACCAAGGCAGTGTTGGGGAATGTTCGCATTTGCGAACTTTTGTTCGCATTTGCGAACATAGGCTGGCATTGGGGACCTTCGCAAATGCGAACAATTGTTTGCATTTGCGAACAAGGCTGGGCCAAAATGTTCGCATTTGCGAGCCTGTCCCCCTTCGCAATTGCGAGAAAACTTCGCAATTGCGAAGCCAACAGCTGGGTGAAAAACCAGCAGTTCAAAAATTCGGAGTTTCATCCAACGGCCTATCAAATCTTTACCCGAGCCCCCCGGGCTCCAAACCAAACATGTACAGAACCTCAAAAACACATTATGGACTTGTTCGTGCGATCATATCGCCAATATCACTTCGTTTTAATCAAATCGAGCCTCAAACTCATGATTTTCACACTTTTGATTTTCAAAACTTCTTAACTTGGAACTCAAGGTCCAAAATATCTCAAACGACATCCAAATGTCACCAAACTTTACAGAAATCACATATATAATATTTAAGACTTGCACCGGGCGTCGGAACCAAAATACGATCCCGATACCAAGGTCAATTTAATTTATTTCCTTTAATAATTGCATCAAAAACAATTTCACATAAAAATTCATAACTTGGGCTCTAGGCCTCAGAATTCGACTCCGGACACATGTCCAAGTCCCATATTTTTCTACGGACCTCTCGGGACCATCCAATCTCGGGTCCGGATCTGTTTACCAAAAATGTTGACCGAAGTCAACCATATCAATATTAATATTATTTTTATCCAAATATCTCATAGAATTCATAATTTCTATCACAAAATCTTTCCGGCTACAAGCTCGGATCGTGCACGTAAATCGAGGCAACATAGAATGAGGTTTTCAAGGCCTCAGAAGCTCGAAATGATTAATTAAATAAGTGATGACCCTTTGGGTCGTCACAATCTCCACCTCTAAAATAACCGTTCGTCCTCGAACGGACAAAAGAAAGAAGTACCTGAGTCAGGAAACAATTGTGGGAAGCGGCTCCGCATATCGGACTCGAACTCCCAGGTCGATGCCTCAGGAGGCTGACCTCTCCACTGAACACGCACAGAAGGATAACTCTTCGACCTCAACTGTCGAACCTACAGGTCTAGAATGGCCACCGGCTCCTCCTCGTAAGATAGATCATTGTCCAATTGGACAGTACCGAAGTCTAACACATGTGTGGGATCGCCGTGGTATCTCCGAAGCATAGATACATGAAAAACTGGATGCACGGCCGATAAGCTAGGCGGCAAAGCTAATCTGTAAGCCACCCCTCCCACTCTGTCTAGAATCTCAAATGGACCAATATACCTAGGGCTGAGCTTGCCCTTCTTCCCAAACCTCATCACGCCCTTCATAGGCGACACTCGGAGCAATACTCGTTTACCAACCATGAAATCTACATCTCGAACCTTACGATCCGCATAAGTCTTTTGCCTAGACTGAGCTGAACGCAATCTCTCCTGAATTGTCTTGACCTTATCCAAGGCCTCCTGAACTAAGTCTGTACCTAACAACCGAGCCTCTTCCGGTTCAAACCATCCAACCGGTGATCGACATCGCCTACCATACAACGCCTCATACGGAGCCATCTGGATGCTAGATTGGTAACTGTTATTGTAGGCGAACTCTGTTAATGGTAGAAACTGATCCCACGAGCCTCCAAAATCAATAACACAGGCTCGAAGCATGTCCTCAAGAATCTGAATAGTCCTCTCGGACTGGCCATCCGTCTGAGGATGAAATGCTGTACTCAACTGAACCTGGGTGCCTAATTCCTGCTGGACCGCTCTCCAGAACCGCGAGGTAAACTGCGTACCCCGATCAGAGATAATAGATACCGGCACCCCATGGAGACGAACAATCTCCCTAATGTAAACCTCCGCTAACCTCTCCGACGAGTAGGAGACAGATACTGGAATAAAGTGTGCTGATTTGGTCAGTCTATCAATAATGACCCAAATAGCATCAAATTTTCTCCGAGTCAAAGGAAGTCCAGTAACGAAGTCCATAGTGATTCGCTCCCATTTCCACTCGGGAATTTCAATCCTCTGGAATACACCACCAGGTCTCTGGTGCTCATATTTCACCTGCTGACAATTTAGACACCGAGCGACATACGCAACGATATCTTTCTTCATTCGCGCCACCAATAGTGCTGCCGTAAATCCCGATACATCTTCGTGGCGCCCGGGTGAATAGAATACCGCGAATTGTGGGCCTCCGCTAAGATCATCTCTTGAATCCCCTCGACATTGGGCACACAAACTCGACCCTGCAATTTCAATACCCCATCATCATCTAGATTTACCTGTGTGGCACCTCCCCGCTGTACTGTATCTCTCAACTCACGCAAATGAGGATCATCAAATTGCCTCTCACGGATACGCTCTAATAAGGAAGAACGAGCGACCGTGCAGGCTAACACTCTGCTAGGCTCGGAAATGTCTAATCTCACGAACCGGTTGGCTAAGGCCTGGACATCTAGAGCTAATGGTCTCTGATTGACCGGAATATATGCAAGACTACCCATGCTGGCATACTTTCTACTCAATGCATCGGCCACCACATTGGCCTTACCCGGGTGATATAATATAGTAACATCATAGTCTTTTAGCAACTCTAACCATCTCCGCTGTCGTAGATTCAACTCCTTCTGTTTGAACAAGTACCGTAGGCTTTTGTGATCGGTGTACACCTCACATGTCACACCATATAGATAATGCCTCCAGATCTTTAAGGCATGAACCACTGCTGCTAACTCAAGATCATGAACTGGATAATTCTTCTCATGTATCTTTAACCGCCTCGAAGCATAAGCGATAACCTTACCATCCTGCATCAATACCGCTCCAAGCCCTGTACGAGATGCGTCACAATAAACTGTATAAGGCCCTGCACCCGTAGGTAGTACCAACACCGGTGCGGTGGTCAAGGCTGTCTTGAGCTTCTGAAAGCTCGCCTCACACTCCTCTGACCACTGAAACT